>JAVKOQ010000083.1:0-5000 GCA_031835245.1 Balamuthia mandrillaris | reverse complement strand
AGAGAGGAGAGGAGCAGAGAGCAGAGAGCAGAGAGAAGAGAGAAGAGAAGAGAGCAGAGAGCAGAGAGCAGAGAGAAGAGAGAAGAGAGCAGAGAGCAGAGAGCAGAGAGCAGAGAGCAGAGAGCAGAGAGCAGAGAGCAGAGAGCAGAGAGAGAGAGCAAGAGAGCAGAGAGGAGAGGGGAGAGAGAGAAGAAAGAGAAAGAGAAAGAGAAAGAGAAAGAGAAAGAGAAAGAGAAAGAGAGAGAGAAATTGAGCAGCGGGTCGTTTAATGTCTGTCTTGACTAATTGTAATCATAGATATGATGGGAAAGCCCAAGATGGAGAAATATTGGCTTCCTTGGTTTGTATTTGACTCGTCTCGAACTTGCTTATTGTCCAATACCATATTAACTCGATGATGATGATACAGGTTAGTTGGTATGCCAGCCGAGTCTTCCCTTGCAATCTGTTCCATGATATTCGGAGGAGTATTTGAACGACTACCAAATCTGCGGGTGGCGTTTGCACATGGGGGAGGCGCTTTCCCAGGCACCATTGGCCGAATAGAACACGGCTTTCGCTGCCGTCCCGACCTCTGTGCTGTTGATAACGACAAAAATCCTCGCTCTTACCTTGGCAAGTTTTGGGTAGACTCTCTGGTGCATGACCCTGACTGCCTCCAGTACCTTGTTAAGCTGATGGGTGAGGATAAGGTCGCCCTCGGCAGTGATTATCCTTTCCCACGTAAGCCTCACTTTATCTTACTGTGATTGCTGTGTGTAACCCACGTTTATCTTACGGGTCATTCACATGCAGTGGGCGAGCAAGAACCCGGGCGCCTCATTGAGTCGGTACCCACCTTCAGTACTGCCACAAAGCAGAAACTCTTGGCTGACAACGCGTTTGCTTTCCTTGGTCTCAACAAGGATAAGTTTATGGCGCAGGAGTGAGCGTCAACCTCCCCCCTCCCTCCCCCCCTCGTCCCTCTCTCTCTCTCTCTCTCTCCAAAGTTCTTCTTGAATGTCTTCGCTGTAATGTTTCCATCGAACATTGATTACGCTTTTTTCATAATTGAGTGAAAAGTAGCATGATTAGTGGCGTAATGAATGATATCTCAGGGAAAGGGAGGATGGAAGCTTGTCGTTCTGCAGTGTTTAATCTTAGAACAAGGCATAACCAAAACAAGGATAGTGAATAAGTTGCCATGAGGCGAGGTATTGCTGCCAGAGAGACCAAGAGAGATCTTTGCCCACGATTTCCAGTTGCAGTTCTGTCAACTCTCTCTCTGCAGGGCTTCCTTTAGCGCAGCCTTCCTCACTCAAAGCTTTCTTGATGGCGATTAGGGCATCTCCTGGGCTTCCTTTCGCTCTGAGATAGCGGACGTAAAGGGTTACATATACAGGATTTTCCTCCACGTTGGTCCAACCCATCAGGTCCTTTGCAATGACCTCCAGAAATTCCATCTTTGCTGCTTTCTCCTCCTCCTTGGCGAGGTTAAGGAGTTGCAGCATAGCATCTAAGAGGTGGCTCAATACAGCAAGAAAATAATCCTTTTGCCCCTCCATGGCTGCTTTCTTTTGTTTCGTGGCAGCTACCAAAGCCTCATTCTTAGTACCCAGTTGAGCAGCAACATAATACATCGCCAATGCAGAGCGATCGATAATAGCCAGGGCCTCTTTCGCTACCGCAACCTTCCTCTCTGTTGTTGTGGAGTGTAATAAAATTAGTTTTGGTGATGTTGATGGTACTATTGGTGTGAGTATAAATACCTAACAACATGATGACTTCCACGTCTTTTGCTTTATTCTCCGCGATCTCGAAGTCCAGGCTCTGAAGCTGAAAAGAATATAGGGCATTGGCGCTCAGCGTTGGACTAGTCACCTCCAACAGACGCTTGCACTCTGCAACTTTCTTCTGTTTGAGCAACCCTTTTAGGTACTCCACTTTCTTTGCTGCTAGAAAGGCTTCCAAATTGTCCTGTTCCTCTCCTCCATTACTTCCATCTGTAGTATCTTCTCTGCTGGGTGATGATGCGTCGAGAATTGGTGGAATGAGGTACGTGAAGCGGAGCCCCTCCAAGGTTGTACCCGCTCCCTCCCCGTTGCTTTTCGAGTAAAGCGAAAGTGTGCCATGGAGAGAGTCTCCAAATACGACTGCTTTGGGCAGCTCTCCGGCATTAGCTTGTGCTACGTAGAATACACTGTTTTGTCCACGACGAACACAAACACCTTTGGTTGGGAACTTTGTGCCGCCAAGAAGCGCATTTTCCAATGTTGAGTACACGTTCAAAGTAATATCTTTGCTTAGTTTTTGATCTATGATAAGATTTAGCTTTTGGAGGTTTTCCAATAAGTCTTTTCTGTCGTGTCTTATCTGATTTGTAATAGACGTTAAAGAGGGGGAGAGACTGAGAGAAAACGAGAGAGAGAGAGAGAGAGAAGAAAGAGAAAAGAAAGGAGAGGGAAGGAGACCTGGAAGCGAATAACGTAGTCGCCTTTAGGCAACTTTTTGTACTCGGGCCTAAAGTCGCCAGATGCCATCAGCTGCTTGTTGCTGTCGAAGATCATCCAAAACTGTGACTCATAGGGAGAGTCATAGAGAAGGGTACGAAGCACAGGAGCCTTTGGGCAAACCTCGGCTCCCGTTGTCAGCTTGAAGTTGTATGAGAGAATCATTTCATAAATGGCACTGCCATTTGGTAGCGTGTCCCTTTGAATATCTGGCAGCAACCGGATGAAATGAGAAGAGGGCAGTACTGGATGCTGCCACGTGTTTAGCACAACAGAAGGAGACAAAACCTCCCTATGAAGGCATGAGCGTACGTCCACCCTCATAATCTTCTCTTTGCCGTCAAAAACGGCTTGTTGTAAATCTGTGAGGGGACTACAGGCAGATAGCGATGAAGACAAGCCGTAAAACTCCACCTGTAATGGTGATAAAATTATTAAGGGTACGAGAGAGAGAAAGAGGAGAGATCACTACCATAAGGTCAACTACTGTATCTCCAAGCGAGGACCAAAATTGGGCTAGGCATAGCTCTAAGGTGATTCCACTCACGATTTTGAAAGTTACAACCTGTTCATCAATTATAGGACCGTGGCACCACAAGTACTTTTCTGTTTCTGTATGACAGAACGCCTTCTCAGGCAGCAATTGTAACGCATGCAACACCAGCAGCCGCTTCGTATCGATATTTCTTGTTCGAATCTTAACCTTTGCGTGTGTAGCTCCTGGGTAATGCGATACGTTTAGTGCCAGTAACGCAGTAAGAAAACAAGGCAGAGACGGATAGAATAACAAGAACAAGAAAGAACAAGAAGACATTGAATAAAAAATGTACCCATGGGCACTGAAACAAATTTGCGAAAGATGAATCCAGAAGAAAACTTGAGGTTATGTAGGTGTAGCGCAAAACCCTCACTCTCATCCTCAGTTTCTTCAGTATTGTAGGCCTGCAACTCGCCTTCATCAACTGGCTCCTTGGTAAAGGTAGAGGAAGTTTTGATAGCTTGCTTGGAATAAGGGATCTGAAGAGGAGGGATAACTGTGATTGGAAAACGGAAAACTGGACCTGCTGCTAGCAACGCAACGTCAAAGGCTTGGACCTCTGCAAAGTGGGCTTCACCCTTGGGAAGGCCAGTGTAGTCTACAACAACGTCAAAGCGCTTCTCTCCGTTGCTGAGCTGAATATGAGAGGGGCCTGAAAGCCAGTGCTGCGTGTAGCGTAACTCCAGACGTTGGTCGAAGGCGAGGCGTGCCCTATTGGTGGCCTGCCAATCATGCTTGTGCGGCCACACCACTTGCACTCGTATCTTGCCTTCATAGAAGCCCCTCGTTTCCTCCAATCCTCTCAAGTAGAGGCCGCGGCTGTTGTCCCGAAGAGGTAGATCCACTTCATAGTAGAAAGATGTGGCAAGACTGTCTCCTAACAAAGTTGGATAACGAGCCAACCACTCATACGATGATAGCACTTGTATCAGGCCTTGTCCCAAAGCGAACCTGTCGCCTCCTTCGATAGGCTTGGCTGTGTTTTCCAGCGCCTTGTAGATAAGGTATGGCGTGTAGAACGTACCTTCCGCTTTCAGTGCGGATAAGATGAGGGCTACTCCTCCGCAGCAATTTGGTGATGACATCGATGTTCCATTCATCAACTGGTTCCGCTTCAGAGTAAAGCTGGGCACTGGGCTGACCGCTCCTTTAAAATTTTGTCAGTATCTATCTGAGAGAGAGAGAGAGAGAGAGAGAGAAAGAAAGAAGATACCGCCAGGAGCAGAAATATTGACTCCCATAAAACCATCAGGAGTGGGTCCACGCGAGGACCACGTATACATTTGCTCAGACACATCTTCTCTCATTGAATAGAGAGCGCCCATCATAGAGGGATGTACAAAGGCTCCAACGCCCAATATAGCGGAGGCAGTGCCGCCCGGCGCTCCTAGTGTAGATAAAGCTGGACCATTGTTGCCTGCACTGCTGATAAATAAAACATTATGCTCATTGACTAGCTGGGTGGCAATCTCAATGAATCTGCCTCCATTAGGTACTGACGTTGCCTCACCGAAGCTCATGTTTATGATGTCACATTTGCTGCGAAGAGCTGCGCTCAACCCTCGTATCATGGCTGTACCAGTTTCCATGGCCGCTACATATTCATATAACATTGATTTCATTCATTGTCAAAGGGTTAGCGAACAAAGAAGGGGGAGAGAGAGAGAGAGAGAAGAGAGGAGAGAGAGAGAGAGAGAGAGAGCAAACATACCCAACCGGTTATCTCCTATTTGTAAAGATACAATTTTTGCAGATGGCGCAATGCCGTTTAATTCGGGGTTGTCGGGATAGTAAGCACCAACTATGCCTGCCACATGGGTACCATGCGATCCAGATACAACCACTATCGACAATACATTTCCTTCTTCATAAATATTGACAGCATAGTTCATCGATGCCTTCTCATTCAATTGTTAGCGAAGGAGAGAGAAGAGAAGAGAAGAGAACGATGAAGAGAAGAGAAGGGAAAGATG
>JAVKOQ010000082.1:0-196320 GCA_031835245.1 Balamuthia mandrillaris | reverse complement strand
AGGAAAATACTCGCTTGCCACCGTTGAGCCAAGAATGGTTACATGAGTCGTCTTTGGCAGATGCCCTTATGTCAGCTACTCCCCCAAAGGCAACAACAAGCCGTCATCGAATGAAAGGACAACAAGAGAGGATGTCAGAAGAAGAGGAAGAGGAAGATGAAGACGAAGAGCAACAAGAAGAAGAAGAAGAAGAAGAAGAAGAAGAAGCGATGATGGAGGAAGATCCAGAGGCCTTCTTACATCCCCCACTGGATCACCAGCAATTAGAGCAAGCGGCCCAAAAGGAAGCGATAGTAGATAAGCAGCATTCCGCCAAGGAAAAGTTGTTCCTCTACCGTATAAAGCTGACCCATTATTGTCCTCCCTTTACGGTGCAAGAAGCCTTGGCAGAGAACGCGTTGAACTTTGCCAGTCTGAAATCCTTGAAAGGCATGCGCATTTCTACCAGCATCAACCTTTCTGGACCTTTGGAGGATGTTAGGCGGTTGGTGCTCGCTGTTCGTCGCTGCTTGATGAAGGAAGCGCAACAACAGAATACTCTGCTGGAGTTGGATCCTTTGGACAGAAAGGTCTGGAAGACACGCATTCATCATCCGGTTCGTTCTCAGCTGGAGCGAGTGTGGCCGCACATCGCAGTGGAAAAATCCAAAAAACCTGAGCGAAGACGAAGCAAAAGCAGCAGCAGCAGCACCAAAAGCAAGAACAAGAGTACAGCTAGCAGCTCTGCTACAGTTAACATGCCAGCAGGCCAGTTATCCGATGCAGCTGCTATTGTGCATGTCAAAGATTTGCCTGAGCTGGATGCTATATCACCACTCGCAGCTGATTGGTAAGTCGTTTTTTTATTTGTTTGTTTGTTTGTTTGTTTGTTTCATAGCAACAACTCACCACTTTTTCACTTTTCTTTTTCTCTTTTCCTCTTTATTTCTCTCTCTCTCTTTCTCTCTTTCTCTCTCTCTCTTTTTCTCTTTCTGTTACTCTCCAGGGATTTACAATATGTGGATCAATTGGAAGACAAAACGTGGCAGCCCATCCATACAGCCTCTACCAAAGTCGGCACTACAGAAATGAAGAGGGAGAAGCATCGCGCCAAACGCCATTCGGTTAGGCACCAAAAAGCCATGGACAAGCTGGCTCAGAAGAGCAGTGAGCTGCAGCAAGATATCTCTGTTGATGCCAGCCCCTGCATTGACTTGACAGAGTTTTTTGGGCCTGACCTTCGCTCTTTTGCTGCTGTGGACCACCAGAGTAGTAGTTTGAATGATGCAGAGTTTAGTCTTGATGATGGCAGTCGTCTGGGTGGTGGTGGTGGTGGTGGTGGTGGTGATGATGATGCAAATGCTACATCAGTTGGTGAGTTTGTAGACAAAATGGACATAGCAGCAGCAGCAACAGCAGCAATAGCAGCAAAAAGAAAGCAGCAAAAACCAAGCTCAACAAAGCGCCCAAGAGCTATGTCATCCTCTGCTGCCTCTTCTTCTCCTGCAACAAGCAAGAAGCCACGGAAAGCAGATGATGATGTGCTGCTGAAAGAAAAGAAAAAGAAGCAAAAGCAGAAGCAAAAGCAGAAGCAGAAGCAGAAACAGAAACAGAAGCAGAAGCAAAAGCAACAGCAGAAAAAGAAGAAAAAGAAGACCACCACCAAGTCGGAGGAGTCAGAGGCGGCAGATAAGTCAGAGGAGTCAGAGCAGGAAGAGGAAAAATCCAAGAAGAAAAAGAAGCCTACAGCTTCTACCAAGTCTACTGCTCCTAGTATCAGCAGCAGCAGTAGCAATAGCAGCTCCTCAGAGAATGATGATGCTGATGCTGATGATGATGATGATGATGAGATTGCCAGTCTCATGAGTGTTGATATCACTCCTGCAACAGGTAAGAGGTGCTCATGTTTGGTGGTTACTACAACAACCACAACATCCACTACTCCTACTCGTTTTTTTTTTCTTTTTTTCTTTTTGTTATTACTTGCTTATATCCGTCCTTTCTTTGCACAATAACAACACACAAATGCATCGCATCTCACTTGCATGCATGCATGCATACAGATACACCACGTGGTGGTGGTGGTGGTGGTGGTGGTGGAAATAACAAAAGCAAGACAAATATGCCCAAGACAGCTCCATCAGCAGTTGCAGTGGATGAAGAGAGTGATGATTCCATTCTGATCGACGTGTTGGGATGTATGTATTATATTTCATTTTGTCTGTTGGTTGGAGTTTGTTTGTTGGATTGTTTGTCCTTTTCCTCTTTGTGTTTTTTTCTTTTTGGCTGTTTTGGTTGCAATTCTATCCTTATGCAGTAGCGCTCCGTCGGAGCGGCAGCTTTTTAACTCCAGTTTTGTGTTTTTACTATTCATTGTTTTTTGATTGTCTTTTGGTGTTGATTGTTTAGCGCTCCATCGGAGCGCTATCTTTTTGGTGTTTGTTTGCAGTGTTATGCCTTTGTGATTTCTCATTCCATTACTTACTGATTGTGGTTGTTGTTGTCTTATGTGTTGTTGTTGTTGTTGTTGTTGTTGTTGTTGTTGTTATTGTTTTAGTATCAAAGCAAACTGCTAGTGACCCAGCTAAACAAGCAGCAGCAACAGCAGAAGAAGAAGAAGAAGAAGAAGAAAAAGAAAAAGAAAAAGAAAAAGAAAAAGAAAAAGAAGAGGAACAGAGAAGCAAAGATGCTAGCAGAGACAAGGAAGAAGAAGAAGAAAAAGAAGAAGAGGAGGAAGCAGAAGAAGAAGTAGAAGAAGAAGAAGAAGCAAAAGCTGGAGAAAAAGAAGCAGAAAAACAGAAAGGAGAGGAAAACACAAGTGCATCCAAGAGCCTTAGCAACAAATCTACGCGCAAGGCTGCAGCTGCTGCCCAAAAGGCTATTGCTACTGCTGCAGCCAAATCATCTTTGCAAAGTGCTGCTGCTGCTGTGGCTGCGTCATCTAGGAGCAGCAGCAGCAGCAGCAGCAGCAGCAGCAGCAGAAAAGGAGCCACAACTCGTTCACAACGCCGTAACACAGGCAGGTGATCTCTTTCTCTTTTTATATTTGTTGGTTAGTTGAGTGATAGCTTGAGTTGGTTGGTTGGTTGGTTGGTTGATGGTAATAATATTGGTTAAACAATGGATAGATAGCTGAATAGTAAAGTAATAATGGTGGTGATGGTAATAATGGTTAAGAGTGCTGAGTGAGAGTAAGTGAGTAATAGTAGTGATTGTTGTTGTAAATAATAGATAGGCAACAAAAAAAGACAACTGAGTATGAAAAGGCAATTATAAAAATGAAAAAGGAAAAAAAAGAGAAAGAAAGAAAATGATTTTAGGAAAGAAAAGGAAAAACAAAACAAGTAACCACATAGTTCTCATTTAGTTTTATCATCTCTTTATTCATTCATCCTCAATTACTAACTTCTTGTTTCTTTTGTTTCACAATTTGTTGTTTGTGTTTGTGTCTACTATTTGCTTGCTTGCTTGCTTGCTTGCTTGCTTGTTTAACAAACAGAAGATAATCTATCTATTCCTGCTGCCTTTGACCAACCTCCACCAATAAACAACAACAATAACAACAACAACAACAACAACAACAAAGAAGTAGCAGTAGCAAAAACAATAGTAGCAACAGCAGCAAAAGAAGAGGATGATGAAATAATGATTGTCTCAATATCATCATCATCATCATCATCATCCTTATCCACAACATCTCTCTATCATCACTTGCCTCCCTATCAGGCTCTGGACTCTCGCTCTTTCATTCGCAAGCAGTTTTTGGATCATTATTGGTTAAAAACACCACCATCAGCTACCACCCTTGATTCTGCTCCAGTTATTGCTACTGTTGATAACCCTGCAGAACTCTGTTCACCTCCTTTTTCTGCATCACCCTTTTCATCTACCACCACCACCACCACCGCCACCACCACCGCCACTATTACCACCACAGCATCAACAACCCAAACACAACCACGACAACAACAACCGAAAAGGATGATTTCTTCTTCTGGTTCTTCTTCTTCATTTGCTTCTTCTTCTTCTTCTTCTTTTTCTTCTTCTTCTTCTTCTTCAACAAATTCAGAGTCCTTTGTCTTTGAGAACAATGAAGATGTTATGGATAGCGGTAGCAATTGTAATTTATTGTCATTATCATCATCCTCATTAGACGGAGGAGGAGGAGGAGCAGAAACAGATATAGATGCAACAAGTAAAACAACAGCCACACCAACGTTGATAGATTTGTTGTTGTTGACCGACGACAAAGAAGAAGAAGAAGAAGAAGAAGAAGAAGAAGATAAAGAAAAACACAAAGAAGAAAAACAAGAAAAGAAGAAAAGAGATAACCAACATATTGGAGCTAGAACAGCAAATGATAATACTGATGATACCACACATGGCAGCAGTAGTCGTAACGGTGGTGATGGTGCTGGCAGACGTCTTTCTCGTGCTATCACATTGATGAACCATTTGTCAGAAGAGCGCTGGACAGAGTTGACAGCAGTGACGAGTCGATGGAGCCCTTCGACCCAACGTAAACATGCTTGGACTTTGGCCATCTGGGAAGCGCATTGTGCACATCATCAATGTTTGCCAGCTCTTCCTTTGAATCTCCAACGCCATAATGTAGGAGCCTTTGTTCAATGGTTGATTTTGGATGTGGGGTATGCCTTGAGCTCTGTGCGTGATGTCATGATTGCCAGTCTTTATCGTTTGCATGATGAAAGTATCCAACAACAGCTTGATACCCTTGCTGCCTCCTCCTCCTCCTCCTCCTCCTCCTCCTCCTCCACTTCCTCTGTTTCTTCCATCTCTTCATCCCCAGCATCATCACCTACTTCTATTATCACCACAACCAGCAGGAATGCTTCTCCTCTATCCAAAACCCTTCTTGGTGATGGTGTCACTAGAGCAGCAGCAGCAGCAGCAGCAGCAGCAGCAGCAGCAGCAGCAGCAACAGGACGCACGACAGCAATGATGGCAACAGATCATGCCTACTTGTTGTTGCTAAAGAACCAAATGGATGCCATCAAAGATCAAGTCAAACAGGCCATTCGGCATTGCAAAAGAGCCAAACCCTCCTGTTCTAGCAAACAATTGTGCAAAGATGCTTGTTTGCTGGATGACGTCTTGCATATCATCGCATCCACTCCAGATGGACTGGTGAGCAAAGCTGGTGAAGCCAGTTGTTGGTTACACAGTGTTTGTACTGGTGCCAGAGCCATTACAGCAGCAAACATTCGTTTGGGTGATATTGTGGCATTTCGACCTAAACTTTCATCCTCCTTTTCCAACAACAACAATAACAACAACAACAACAACAACAACAACAACAACAACAACAACAACAGCCGCAGCAGCAGCAGCAGCAACATCAGCTGTCACCACCAAGAGGATGCCTTTTCTCCTCCTCTTTATTTCCTTTCTTTGCGCCAACAAGTCACCAAAGGAATACCAAATCATTGGAATCATGTCGTTACTTTTGAAGGTTATTTAACACCACCACCACCACCACCACCACCACCACCAGGAGGAATATCTTCATCATCACCATCCCCGTTATCCTCATTGCCACTTAGCACCACTACTACCACCTCTACCATCACGACCGCTGCTGCATCAACAACATCAACCGCTGGAGTTTGTCTTGGAGATTTTATTTACTGGCTAAACAAGCATCTGCTGTGCAAGCATGGTTTGGATTTGCGAGAGTTTCACAACTGGTGCTTGACAGACAAACAAAAACAAACATCATTATGGGGATGGTCACGCGATACTTTGAATGCCAAGCTGCAAGACCGCGCTGTTCGGGCTGGTTATCCTGAAGGGTTATTCTCCTTTCACTCCTTACGTGCTGGCTTCCTTTGCACTGCCTTGATCTTGGAGGGACTGCAGGAAGGGCATAGTCAGAACAATGTACTGGATACCACTGCCCTTATCGCAGGTTGGGTACCTCGTGGTAGATCTCAGCAAGTCTACGTCAAGGATACATTAAAACGTGCTATTGTGGCCAATCGCTTGGTTAGCAATGTTACCACCCTTCATCCTTCTTCTTCTTCTTCTTCTTCTTCTTCTTCTTCTTCTTCTGCTGCTGCTGCTGATCATCATTCTCCTGGGCCTCGACATTGTGGTTTGTTATTCATCTGATTTTTTGTTTTTCTTTTGTTTTTTCTTTGGCTGGCTGGCTGGCTGGCTGGCTGGCTGGCTGGCTGGCTTCTATAAACCACCTGTGCTTACTTTTTCTCTTTGTGGTTTTTTTTATCCTCACTCCCTTGCAGTGATTGCTCCAGAGCTAGTTACCAAAGAAGCATTTCACAATCTATCCCCAGAGGCTTTGCAACAATCCAAGTGGTCTGCAGATACCAACTATCAGAGTTTTATCCATGCTGTTCGCCAACGGTTTGTTTGTTTGTTTGTTTGTTTGTTTGTTTTTTTTTTGTTGCCCTTTGCTTGTTGTTGTTTGTTTGTTGGTTTGTTTGTTTGCTGGTTTGTTTTGTTTGGATGGTATCTACCACTATCTATCAATCTATTCAGTCATGGCTTGTTTGTTTGCTTGCTTGCTTGCTTGTTTGCATTCAAAAATGCACCTTTAGACTCAGCGCTCAGCTCGAACGCAGAGGTTTATTGTAGCAGCAACAACATTCATGGTCTAAACAATAATTGTTCTGATGGATTGGTGTTGGTCTATTTGTTCTTCTTTTGACATTGCATCATTTATTCACACTTTGTTTTTTGTCTCTTTTTCTTTCTTTCTTTCTTTCTCATTCTTTCTTTTTCTCTTTTTCTCTTTTTCTTTCTTTTTCTTTCTTTTACACTGCTTCTTTAGTTTCATGAAACGAACAGATTTACCAACCAAAGATCAACAAATACGATTTTATCGCTCCTTGTGGCTTGAATGTTGTACTGCTTGGGTAGACAAAGATGAGTTTGACAAGGATGTGTTAGCTGAAGCTGCAGCAACTTATGCGGCCAAAAACAAATCTCCTCTTCGTTGGCCCAATATTCATCGTCAGCTTTGCCGTCAACATATCTCTGGCATTCTACAAGGTTTTTTCAGTGGCTTGAATGAGCTGGTGGATGAGTTTGTAGCTCCTGTACTTCCCAAGTTGGTCAACGGATCACCCATTCACAAAGCATTCCTCACCTCTCGTCATCAAGAGCAGCCATTCTTACCTACTTTTCCTAATGATGATGTTCTGAAAAAAAACGATGATAACGATGATGATGATGAAAGGAATCATAACTCAAAAGAAAAAACACCACCACGACAACGAGTTCGCAGAGCACTTCAGCAGCGACAACAAATGTTATCCAATCGACTCAAATATCAGAAGAATGGTCATCGACAACGGATTGCTTGGCAGACACCAGAAATCCGTAGACTTGTCACTTGGCGCTTGCGTGATGGATGGTCTTGGTTGGAGATTGCCAAACACTTGCCTACCCAACGCCGAACCAACAATGATTGCTATGACAAATGGCGCAATCTCCTCACAGAATTCTTCAACAATCTCGATGCTTTAAAAGACAAATACTTGGTGGCCCATGATGAGGACTTTGACACACCGGATGACAACCATGCTTCCCTCCCATCATCTCCTACTTCTACTACTACCACTACAGTCATATCCATCTTGGATGAAGAGGAAGAAACAAAGGAGAATGATGATGATGATGATGATGATGATATTATGATTATATCCAGTTAGATTATATATATATATATATTCCTATGAGAAAATTGAAAAAATTGCTACTTTGCCCCACTTTATCCGTTGGACTTATAGACTTAGAGTTTTATAGAATGGACCATGGGGAGTTGAATGCTGTAGGTTCTGAGTACCCGCCCCTAACCCTAACCCTTCAGAGCTACTGCTGAGAAGCCAGCAAGAAAAGAAGAATACTGAAATGAAAAAGTATAAAACAAAGCAAGCTAATGATGTTACCCAAGCTGCTGCTGAGGTGAATGGCCAGACTTCTATCACTAGGGCTCATCAGGAAACGTGCAGCTCGTGTGCACAAACAGTGCTGTGTTTGGTTGACCCAAATCAAATAAGGAAAGAGTAATATGTAGGGTACTTGATAAGTTCGGTTTAAAAAAAAATTTTGGGTAATTTTTCGATGTCCCATTGAAAAGTTGTCAAATGGAAGAAATAACAAGAAACGTCTTGAATGAGACCACCACTTCCCTTTTGTTCTGGTTACCCCCGGAGCTTCTTCTCAATGTACTAACTTGTCCAGTGCTCAATGCATGCGACCTTGTTGCTGTTGAGCTGACTTGTTTCGCCTTTGGAGGAAAGAAAACCAGCACACTAACACTTCCAGAGCAAGCAGCAAAGACAAAACTGCTATCTTCTGGTGTGGGTCTTTTATCTACTCTGGAGAAAGCAACAGGTATAAAACAACAACCCAACTGGAAAAAGCTGCTGCATTATCTATTAGAGAACCCACCGCTGCCGACCTTCACCTGTGGGCGGTGTAAGTGGTGTGTTGGAGGCTTTCGCTGCCAAGGCCATCGCCCGCCTCATACTGTGCGCCATTGGGAGCCTATTACGAGCTTTCCTGACGAGGAAGGAGAACCTGAGCAAGAGCCACCAGTACCAGAACCTACCGGCTGCGGGTGCTACCTAGTATGGGATGCCAACAGCAAACAGTTATTTTGCCCTTTGGGGTGTGGATCAGTGGGAGCACCGGCCTGCTGTTGTAAGGCCTATGAGCGTGACCCTGAGAAACGAAAGCAGCTGGAAATCGAAGCTACGCACTTGGAGTTAATGATCTACTCGCCGCCTTCTGCACCAACGACGCTTTACACAGCGCTGGAAAAGCTCCACTCTCCTTCTCAACAACCGAAAGAAGACGGAGAGGCGAAAGAGGAGGAGATAGACAGCTATTGGGATCAGTTGCCACCGATAAGGAAGAAGACGCCAGCCCTGACCTGCACCCGTTGTGGTTTCACGGTGGCCGACTATGTGTGTTTGGGGCAGGATGGCAATTCTAGCCATCAGCCAAACAGCCGACCTCGTTGGCTACTCCAGCTTGGATTCTATGAGCGTGTGTGGTGCTGTTATCGATTTGGCTGCTTTCATAACTGTTCGGTCTTTCGCAGCGGCGCTGAACAGCCTGACGATGACTTTGTTCATAAAGACAGGGCTTTATTGTGTTGTTTGTCAACGGCAGAGTGTTGTGGTGGTACAGGAAGCAATGCTCACAACGAAAACACCAGCGAAGCAGAAGCAGAAGCAGAAGCAAGAGCAGGCACAGAAATGGCAACATTGGAGTGGCTGGACCATTTAGGACCAGCTACCAACTACTATCCTTACCGCTGCACTAAAAAAACGGAAGAATAGTAAGGCCATGCGCGCCATAGCACACAAATTAATGCTGCTTTTTTTAACTCCACCATTCATACTGTTTTGTTTATCAATAAATAAATAGGAAAGAGAAAAGAGGAGAGGAGAGAGAAATGAGAGAGTGAAGAAGAGAATAGAAAAGAGCGAGGGAGGAAGCTCAAGGGAACGGGTGATCATCATGCATGTCGCATGGGAGTGAGAGCACATGCCGCACTAAGCTCTCTTTCGTGGCTCGACAGCGATGTGCGTGCCCTTGTCTCTTGTTCCACGACCAAGCAGCCTGTGGACGTTGTCCACTTGCATCAAATACATAGGCTATATTACCATTGGTAAGTTTTGCTTTTAAAAAAAAAGGAAAGAAAGAGGGAAGAGTAGGGAGAGGGAGAGGGAGAGGAAAGGAACCTTGGTCAACTAATGGGTACAAAGATAAAAAGTTGGAGTAAACAACTGAATAGATGTTTGTAACAACCTCCTCTGGGACAAAGCGTCCTGTGTTCTGGCCTCGAAGCTTCACCCGCTCCAAAGCAATATCCAAAGGACAATATGTCAGGATAAGGTTTGAGTGATAACCATTTTGCTGAAGAAGACCCAACAACTTTTCGTAAGTGGTTATGTTACGTCCTGTTCCATCATATATAAACGGTATATGCAGCTGAAGCACTTTCTCTGCAAAAAACGAAAACAAACTATTAACTACATGTTGAACCCAAAGAAAAAGAACCCTCTAGGGTTAGACATCAACCTGCAAGAAGTAGGGCGATATGTTGGGCTTCTTCATGACAAGCAAAGGCAGCATCTTTGGCAAAAACCCAGGTCTGCTTGGTCTCGCTCCAAAACCGCATCGACTTGCGGTATTCAGGCAGCATGGGAAGCATTTCATCGGGGTCGATACGAATAGGCGTCTCCGACTGTTGCGAAAAGATGGAGTTGATGATGGAGGTCTTACCAGACCCGGGTCCTCCCATCAGGATCCAACCCTCTCTTGAGGGCAAGTCTTGGCGATACGGCTCCAATACTTTTTGCAGGATGTAGTCATGCAGCGACTTGCGCGCGGAGCTGTAAGGACCGTCGGGGCAGCGGTAGGGCGTGGAGTCAACCCACTGCTGAGGAAGCTCTTCGCCTATGAAAATGCACGTTAAGCAAACTTGCTTAGATACAACCATTATGAAAGGACAGTAAGAGTTGCTGACCTTCTCGCCTCGCCGTAAGAGGAAAATAAAATACAAAGCTGCCCAAGAAGATGCAGCATATTGCAACTAAACCCAACAGGCCTTGCCACCGCGTCCACCGACGAAAGGCCACGTGTCTCAACATAGCGTGATGATAGCTTCTGCTGCTCTCCAGTCTCTTCCCGCCGCCGCCACCACTGCTCTTGCAACTGTTGTTCTTCCACCAGTTGTTGGCGTGTTGGCTGCTGTCAACCGTGTCAGTGATGACCCCAAGGGCAGTAGTAGCGGCAGTAGGGCTGGGAGGATGTGACTCTCTCCGCATTCACAACTTCCTAGTACCACGAGTAATGGTAATGTGCTGCGGCACATCCACACCTCCACACCTCCACACCGTGCGATACTCAATGAGTTTCTTAACCTGCCTGGTTCCTTTGGGCCCCTATTTTTTTTGTCGGTTGCCTTTTTTTTTTTAACTCTTCTTGCGTGTTTCTTTGCATGCCGCCAAGAAAGGCTACTATGACGACACGGGATCTTAACCTGTGGGTTTATTGTGACGACACGACATTGCGTTCGGGGAGGAAGAAGAGAAAGGTTTAGAGGGAGGCCATGTTGCCCCCGTTGAGGATCTCAATCCAGTAGCCGTCGGGGTCCTTAATGAAGGCCAAGCCTTTCATCGAACCATCGTTAGGCTTCTTCTGAAACTGGACGCCCAGTCGCTCGAATCGCTCACAGGCCTTATCCACGTCCGGAACAGCAATACCAATGTGGCCTATATCAGCCAAATGGCTGTTAGAATGAGAGCAAGAGAGCAAGAGAGCAAGAGAGCAAGAGAGCAAGAGAGCAAGAGAGCAAGAGAGCAAGAGAGAGAGAGAGAGAGAGAGAGAGAGAAAAGTCGTACCGAAACCTCTGGGGTTGGAGTTGCCATTGTGGTAGCCCTCAAAAGTTGGGTCACTCTCAGTGCCCCAGTTGTGGGTGAGTTCGAGGGTAGCTGGCTGTTGGAAGAGCCACCTGGTCCTCTCTTTCTCATCGGTGGGGATCTGGGACTCATCCACGTAGCCCATGAAGTACAACGAGAACTTCATGGACTCAAAGTCGAAGCGCTTCAACAGGGTCATGCCAAGCACTTTGCTGTAGAAATCTACCGACTTCACAGGGTCCTTCACCCTGAACATGGTTTGCTGGAAGATGAAGTCTTTAGTGGCTTCCTTCACATCTTGTGCGCTCTCGTGTTCCATATTGTTGTTTCCACTCAGAGAGAAGGGAGGTGTTTGCTATTCGCAGGGGAAGGGGTTCCTTGTTTTTGTTTTTGTTTTTTTGTTCTATTTTTTTTTTCTTGAGCACAAGTGGTGGTGTGATTGTGGGATATGTGTGCAGCTTGGGTTCCATGCCCTCTCCGCCTCTTTTCTCTTCGCCTGCTGGTATTTTTTGTCCTCATACCGCAAGGCAGCCGATGGAGGAGAGGCTAGCTAGACTGGTCGTGGTGGACCGTACAAGGCGCTTTGTTTTTTTGCATGCCCTGTCCTGTTTTCGTCCCTCCCCATTTCCTGTGGGGGGGAAAAAAAAAAGGACCAGGAAAGATAGAAGACAACAATACACAACACGAACCGGTAGTAGTAACACATTCAAAAGGTTTATATGAAGATTACCATGTGAGAAGAACCGGGTGAGCCTTTTTACTTGGCGACGCCGCCCTTGGACTTGGGCAAATACTTCCTGGCTTCCTGCAACTCCTTTTCCATCCACCAGATCTGTCCCTCAGGTGCGCCCATGCTCTTGGCCTTTTGGAGGTACTCCTCCGCCTCCGCCAAACTTTTTTGGGCCTCCGCGACGGCGGCCTCAGCCTTCCTCACGGCAGCTTCGGCGGTGATCTTGGCACGACGAAGCGGCAAAGGATCCTCGGCAAGGTGTTGAGCGAGCTCAGCCTTGGCCTTGTTCTTGGAAACGGCTCCTCCAGTCTCGCTGGCTCGCGTCAGTTCCTCAGTCTTGCGGTTATAGGCGTCCTCCTGGGCCTTGAGCTCCCTTTCGGCGGCTCTGAGCTCAGCCTCGCGAGCCTGAGCGGCTTCGCAAGCGGCTTGGGCGTCTTCCACCATCTTTTGGGCCTTGGCGAGCTCCGTGGGGCTGAGGCTGCCCTGAGGAGCGTTGACGAGGTCGCGGTAGTTGATGTTGTACTTGAAGAGGAGGAAGTGGGCCAGAGGGACTGTTCTGAACTTCTGCTCTCCGAACGCACCGGTGGAGCGGAGCTTGTCCCTCATGGACTGGACCGTGAGGGTCTCTCCGATTTTCTCCAAGAAGCGGTGGGCTTGGAACTCATCCACAGCGTTGCCGTGCGCCTTCTTCTTCTCATCCAACTCAGCTAAAAGGTTGACGTAACCCCAGATCTTGTCGGCCTCGTCCTTGGCAAAGTCCACCCAGAAACCGTTCAAGAACCAGATGGCCTGGTCCTTGTAGGGTCTGGAGCACAAATCTTCCAGCTTAGCAACGTCGTTGCTTCCTTGCAGCTCTCCGGTAGTGGGGGGTCCCTGCATGCTTGCCTCGTTCTTGTGGTTGTTTCGCTCTTTGTCGCAGCCAAAAAAAAAAAAAAACCAGAGAGAAACAAATAAGGACAACGAAAAATTAAAACGATATGAAGCAGCAGCGGTTCTTGGCGACACCAACATCCCTGCTAAATGTGGCTTTCATTGCTGCTGTTTTACTCTGGCCATTTCTTTTCAGTCCGTTAATGATTGTAATAAGATGCGATAAGCAGTATAAATTAAAATCATGTCGTCATGGGTGTTTTTTTTTTTTTTTTTTTTTTTAGTAAAATCACCATCTTCCCCTTGGAGGGGTATTCAGAAGAATGATCAATGTGTGTGTGTTGTTTATTGCGGTCTAAGGTGGGCCGATGGTACCCCTTAAGGTAGTGTGTGTGTTGTTTATTGCGGTCTAAGGTGGTAATGTTATTTTTTGGTTTGTATAAACTTTTTTTCGTGAAACAAAGTTTATACTGCAAGGCGGAGAAGACTTCTGGTTCTAACTATGTGCCCCTTCATTGTGCTTGCCTTTGCTCTGCTTTGTGGCAATGCAGCGGTTGCCCAAACTGAAAACTTCCTCGAACCACAGTTGCTGGAAGACCTCTACCCAGGCGTGGAAGCCTCAGACCCTTCGCTCATCTTCAGGTTTGGCTCTACACGAGGCTACTTCATGGCAACGGTGCCAGACCAACCCTTTCGCCAACTCTTCGCCATAGAGGCAAGCTCTGATAATGTTGTGCAACAAGTTGGAGAATTTACGACCAGTAATCGAGGAGACCCCTTCGCTACAGACCCTTTTTGGACTGACTCTTCTGGTTTCTCTCCTGTGCGACTTGGTGATGTCCTCTACCTCTTCCTTTTTGACTATGATCTTCAACAAAACGTTCTTTGGAGCGCCAGTAAAGAAAGTGATCAGCATGTATTGTCAAGATGGAACCAAACCGTGTTCGGAAGTTCAGAGGAGCTGCGAAGCCTCGTTACTGTATTCAAGGACCAACTCTACGCTTTTATGCCCTACAATGGGATTGCCTCCCCACCATGGGGCTTGACACGCTTCAGCTCTGGCTTCGGTTTGTTGTTTCTTCCTCACGTTCTTCTCTCTGTGATATCTTTTCTCTCTCTTTTTTTTTGGTGATTTGCTTATTCATGTTTCCTTCCTCTTCCTCTCCTCCATCCCTTCTCTCTCTCTCTCTCTCTCTACTCTGTTGAAGAGATGTATGAGATGGTGAAGAACAAGAGTGCATTCTATGGAATCCCAGAACTGGACTCCGTTCCAGATGAGGAGTTCTTCGGGCTTACCAGTGGTTCTATCCTGGGTCAAACCACAGAGTTGCTGCTTCTTAGCACTCGGGTGGAAGGCAACGGAGGCATATATGGCTACGATGGGTCGTTTGTATTCCCCATTCATACCCCTTTCTCCAGCTTTGATCTTTTGATGGTGGAGGAGATATCAGATGCAGAAGAACGATTCTTCTTTACTGCCAAGAGCGGTGATGAGGAGCCTCTTGGCAGGGAGCAGCTCTACGGTGCAACCATCACTCCGAGTGGTGCATCCTTCGAAGGACCTTCACGTAATGTCACCGTAGTTCAACTTACTGACTTATCTCAAAACTGCATCCGGAATGATTACAATCTGCGATGCTTCCTCAACTTTCAACGACTGGACTCCTCCCGCTACGTCTTCACTTATAATCGTCAGCTGGGCATTACAGACGGCGTTTCGGGTGATCAAGAAGGAACGTTTTTGATTACAGGGCAGCCTCCAATAGATACGCGAACAGTGCTGGTGGCCTCTGCTCATGTTCTCTTTAAGGAGGATTTGGGGGAACCACAGCTCTATGTCAGCGATGGCACACAGGATGGAACTGTGCAACTACAGGATGGAGACACTTTAGTGTTGGGCACACCCTTGTTCGTGTTCCAAGACTCTATCTTCATCTCCAGTGAAGGTGCGGTTTGGAGGATGACAGCAGTAGACGAGGAGGAGGAGTCATTCCAACTGGACAAGTTGGAGGGGGCCACATCCATCAAAGGCACCCTGTTTGAAGCAGATGGCTTGCTCTACTGCTACCAAACGGTTAACACCGGGAGAGGCAACTCCTACACCAACTTCATGGTCAGTAACGGTACCCATGTTGGCATCTTTTACAGGAGGAGTGGCTCGTTGGTTGGTGGTTTTTTGAACTTGATTGGAGAGCGTATAGTCCTGGTCACTTCCACTTCTGAATACGGTGCCGAGCTCTACTACTTTGACCTGCTGCAATACGTACCATTCCAAGCATCTACTTCAACGGACGATTCCAGTGGTGTATCGACTGTTTCTTCTGCCTTGTTGTTGTTCTTTGCATAAAGTTATACACCATTTACTGCCGTTGCCAAAAACAACTTTTTTGTTTCGTTTGTTCAGACAGTACCTCCCCGTGAAGGGTTTGTCAGGTGTGGGTTTGCCATCGCGCCTGTTGCCGAGTCACAAGGTTCGGTATAGTTAGAAGGAAACATGCCAATTCGGCCGTTGCACTGCCCCTTCCACCAACCTGATGGGTCTTTGGACAGCACACATATGATGTCGTTCTCACGAAGCGTCAACTCATCAGGATCCATCGCTTCATAGTCATACAAAGCCCTTACGAGACTCTTCGTTTGGTTAGGTGGAGAAAAGAAAAGAAACAAAAAGAAAGTGAGTGAGGCGGTAATACTTACGTCTCCCATCCTTTGCTTGTTGTTCTTTCTTCTGGCGGCCTAAACTAGGGAAGAAATGAATGAACGTGGTGGGGTCAATTGGTGCACCAAATCTGCAGGAGAGCCTTCAATAATAATTCCCAATAAAATCGACGAGACAAATAATTTCCTGGTCCTTATTTGTCGACAAACGGGGGTCCTCCTCCTCTCCTGCAGCAATTCACCAACAAATTGCCCTCCCCTCCCCCATTTGTAAACGACAACTGGCGAGCGAAGAAGTGAGAGGAGAAGAGATGGAAGGAGAAGAGGCGGAGCAAGACAGCTCCCGCAGCCAACAAACGGGTGAGACCATCAAGCAGTTGCAGGAGCTTCTATGTCTAGCCGGGGAAATGGAGGATCGCGTCCAGCTCGTGCACCACAACCTGCAGAACGGGGCCACCCGTTGGCCCTTTGAAGAGCTCCTAGCTCAACAGCTCCTCCCCCACTCCAGGGACCTCAACGCACAGATCCGACAAACGTTAGCGCTCTACGATGTTTTGGTATTTGGTGACCTCTCCTCTCCTCACCCTATTATTAGTATTATTTTCTCACTTGTTGCTTTTTTTTTTCCAAATAAACAAACCCTACCCGCCACCACCGCCACCCAAAAACAAAAAAAAAAAACAATACAAAAGGAAAAGCACAACCTCTCCGACAAGGAGGGAGCTGGCTATTTCGCCCTTTTGCCGGATGAGTGCGTGCTCTACATTCTAAGCTATCTGGATGAGAGGGAGCTCAGCAATGTTGCGCTGCTTAACCGACAGTTTTCTCGCCTATCTCAGGATAATCTTATCTGGCGCTTGCTTTGTCAACGGTTTGAGTCTCTTTTTGTCCCCTTTCTCTTCTTTTTTTTTCCTCTGCCCTCTTTTCTCTTCTCTCATGGGACTAATGGTGACGTTTGGACGCAGGCGGTGGCGTATGCAACCTAACTTGGAGCGTGATGTCACTCCGATAATGACATGGTGCTCAGCCTGCCAGGAGTCGCAAAAACCCCCCTCCTACCTGCTGCGTTGCAACGACAACAATGGGGGTCGCCAATCCAGCCACGAAGATACACAACGCCACGAAATGATAGTTGTAGGCCAAGATATAGAATTGGTGGATATGAAGGGAAAGGTAAAGCAACCAAACGTCAACGAAAGCGGCAACGTCTTATCTCCTGGAGCAGCACGCGACCATCAATGCAACACAGAGGAGACCGTTAAACAGCAGAGGGATGATGTTGCGCCGTCATCATCATCATCATCTACAATCTTTCAGAAAACAGCACCACAGAAAAGAAGAAGAAAGGATTGGAAAGGCATATATTTAAACAAGCTTCGACTGGACAAAAACTGGCGGGAGTCCAAATATCAAGTCTACACCCTGCGTGGGCACGACAGCCAACTTTATTGTCTTCAATTCGATGAAGAGAAGATAGGTGAAGCATTGTGCTCCTCTTCTCCCTCTTTCTCTTCTCACTGCGATACTGACTCAATTTTCTTTTCTTCAGTGTCTGGGTCAGAAGATGAAACTATTAAAGTATGGAACTTGCACACCAGAGAATGTCGTATGACGATGCGAGGTCATAACTCTGGCGTTTGGTGCCTCCAGTTTCATAAAGACCGCTTGTTAAGGTAATATTGCACTTGTTAGGAGAGAGAGAGAGAGAGAGAGAGAGAGAGAGAGAGAGATGTAGGCGAAAGTCTGACTCCGAAAGTAGTGGCTCTGAGGATGCAACTGTCAAAGTATGGGACCTTCAAAATGGCCGCTGTATACATACATTTACGGGCCACGTTAAGGGAGTCTGGAGCTTGCAGGCATCATTCACCATCACTGTGTCTTAATCCAGTTCCAGATACTGATCTTCGTTTCTACTTCGTCGTCTAATAGTTCCAGGACCGCATGCTGGCGAGCGGCTCAGAGGACCACACCATAAAGATATGGGATCTACAGAAACAATTTTGTGTACATACACTCTTAGGACATTGTAGTGATATCTGGTACTTCTTACTCATTCTCATACCAACCGCCACATTTTGGTGAAAATTAGCATTTCTCATGACGTACAATGCAGGTGTCTCAGCATTGAAGATGACCAACGTCTTTTAGTTAGTGGAAGTGGTTATGAGGGTAAAGCACTAGCTCTCGCTCAACGTTTCTCTTCTACTGTTAACATTATCTCGACAATACAATACAGACCGAACGATCAAGTTATGGGATCTGCGCACCACCGAATGTGTGCTGACGTTGACAGGCCATAAAGGAGCAGTAAACTCTTTGGCGGTGTTTCCGGAGAGCAATTCTTCTGTTCGTCGTCATACTGGCATGCCCTATACTCTCTTTAGTGGTTCAGCTGACCAAACCATCAAAGTATTTTTCTTTTCTTGTTGCTGTGTTTGATGTTCAGTTCTTCCCAAACCAACCAACTGTTCAATCTTACAAAAATAGGTATGGGATCTACGGCAAGGAAGTACTTCAAGAGCAGAAGTGGCCAACATAGACGGCCATGAAGGAGAAGTTCTCTGCCTCAGAGTGAACAGCACCACCTGGCCCAGAAAAATCGTTTCTGGCGGTGGCTCCACAGACAAAACCATACGAGGTCTGCATTCTCCTCTCCTCTCTCCTCTCTGTTATTTCTATCTTGTTATTTCTTTGCGTACTCAATACCTCTTTGCAGTATGGGAGGAAGTAGGCGATGAGGATGGTGTACGCAACGGGAGCAAGTGGACATGCAACGTCCTGCGGCAACATACTTCTGGCGTATGGGCTCTGCAATATGATGACAGCAAAATCATATCGGGATCGGTGGACCGCACTATTAACATTTGGAGTTTCGATGAGATGAGCTATCCCTTACCAGGACACAGCGGTGATAGGTGTTGTCATCATGTTTCTGAAAAGCAGCAGATGAAAGCAGACCGTGATAACGCTGAGGAAGAGGAGAGAAGTGACAAGCGTGAGACCACAACAGCAACTGTTGGCACAAAAAGAAAACGAAATAAAAAAAGTTGATCTGGCAAACATCTTTTTTTGCAAAATGACCAAGTAGAGTCACTCACACAAACAAAGGAACGCAAAGAGCAAACGCCTCCTTTGTGGTGCCTGTTTCCTTCAACAGGAAAGCCTGCAAAAGAGAAGGCAAAGGTTAAACTGATGATTTAACCATAAGATTTTGTGGCAAAAGAAGAAAGCTAGACAAGCAAACCTGTTGTTGTTGCTTTGAGTCTTTTGGGGTGAGTAAGACAGAAGATAATCGCTGTTGAGGGTGGATGAGGCAGAAGACTTTGCATGACTCTGCACTTTGTTGCAACGAAGTTGTGGAAGAAGTTTTAGTTTGTACATCGCAAGTTGGAGAAAGATGCTCTTCTTGCTGTTTCGCGTTCGTGTTGGAGGAAGAAGAGGAGGTTATCCTCTTCTTGTGTTGGATAGGAGATGAATAATGTTTGGGGGAAGCTGCGACGTTGTCGCTTTCTATTCTCTCCTTTTCTTTGTTGCTCTCTTCGGTTGGCGAGTTTCCACGCTTTGTTGCAGCAACAGCCTTTGTGCTGCGGTTGTTGGTTTGAGCTTTGGAAGCTCCTATGCTTCCCTCGTCCTCTTCTTTGGTGATGTCCAAAACGAGAGGCACAACAGGGTCGAACCGAAACTTGGCTCCGTTGGAGAACTTTATGATGTCTCCGTGTTTCAAGGGCTTTGGGTATTGGTAACCCAATGGCACGTCGTTCAGGCTAACCGAAGGGCTAGCCTCGTTGCTCAGGTTGTGAATGGTTGGCTGCATTGCAACGAGAACGACGCATGAGCGATCAACTTAGGCGAGGAGAGTTTGGAGAAACAAAGACAGAGAGGAGGCAGGGGAGAGAGAGAGAGAACCTGGTCCGTGAAGTCCAGCTTTACGTGTTGGGGAATGAACTCTTGACCTTTGAGAACGACGGCGCACTTCTCCCAGCTTTTTAGCGAAAGATGATGGAAAGAAAGATAAGCCGAGGTGAGATGGAGGCAGAAGTGGTGGGTTCTTCTCAAGAGCAGAAGAGAAATCCACGTACGAGCCAAAGGTGATGACGGAACTAAGAAGGGGCATTTGTTTGCCAGGCCTTCCGTCCCGCCTAAGCGCCGTCAACATGCCATACTTGGGCTTGGGCATTGCTATTGCTGACATTTCGCAACAGCTATTTTTTTTTTTATCATTATTATGTCTGGCGGTTATTTTGGTGGGGGGTGCTCCCGCCCCTGCCTTCCCCTTCTTCTTGGGGAACCGTTTTTGTTTGGGTTTGGTTTTGGCGGGAATTCGTGAATTTATTTTTGTCGACTTTGACGAATTGTGCACACGCCCTGCACCATTGGTACGCCAGCAAGCGGAAGGAGGACAACAACGAAGATGCTCGCAGACCACCACAGCCAGCTGTTGGAGCAGGACGCCTGGTCTTACTGCTGGGATGATGAGGACGACGAGGACGAAGTAGATAGGAACAAATCCATCGAGGAACATACGTCGCTCCACCCACCCTTGTTCAAGGTAAATAATAGCCCACCCAACGTCAAGTTGATTGATCTCTTTGGTAACGTTTTTTTTTTTGTTTAAAGAGTGCTCCAGGCGAAGAGTTGCCACTGAAGGCACAGTTGTTGCTGATTGGCTTTCGTGGTGCTGCTTCAAGCTTCCTTCACTGTGCCTTTCCACAGCGAAGCGTCGTTGGCACGCTCCAGCTGCCCGAGGTTTCGTTGGTGAGTGCCCATCCCTCTTTTTAGCTTCTTCGCTGTTCTCCCTCCTTCTCTCCTCCTCCTTTCGCTTGCCCTTCCTCGTTCTCGTATTCCTCCTTTGCTTTTACTTCTTCCTCTTCCCCTCTCTTCCTCTTCTCTGTAAGAGATCCTACTTCCCTTCTGTCTCTCACGGTGACTCGTTCCCACACCTTCAGAAAGGGAGTGGCCTCTCCTCTCTTCATAGCGCGACACACACCGCATGTGCTCTCTTCCGGCTCACACAACATGACTCTTCTGTCCTTCTTCTTCAATGCAACTATGACGTGAAAGAGGAACGAGCATTCATATGGACAAAAACCCTGTTTCGTCACATTCAGCCTGAACGGTTTGTCTTTGGCACTCTTTGTTTTGCATTGCGCCTGTTCTTTGTTCTGCTCATTTCTCTTTCTCAAGTGTGGTGATCTTGTTTTCAATGCCTCGACACAAGTACAAGTCTCGTGCGTTCACTGGAGGCCTCAGGCTGCTAGAGACGACCGCCCAACAGGTTTATCTTTTCTTTCTAGTTTGCCATGGTAAATTTGGCTAACACGACCCACAGAGGGAGCGTAAGGAAACAGAGAACAAAACTGTATGTGATTACTTGGAAACACCAAACACGGTAGAAGGCGCTCCTGCTGCTGTACTTTCTCATGTACAAACATTCTTTAACCATCTTTATTTCTTTCTTGGTTGTCTCTTCTAACCTTTATTATTCTAATGTTTTTAGTGTCAGTTAGAAGGTATCAAAGCAAGTCTTTATGTGACAGCAGAGGAAGAAGGCAAATGGAAAGAGACGTTACAGTCTTTCGAACCAGTGCTGTCCTCTTTGAACTTGTTATCACCGTCTTCGTTGGACTACCATCCAGTTCTTCCTTTGCTCTCCAAGCAAGACAAGAACAAACCATCTGCAGATTACTTGTTCATGTAACACAACAAGTTTCTACATTCTCTCTATTTTAAACAATATTACAAGTTTTCCTTTCTCATTGGAATGCAAGAGGGGGAGGTCGTGGCGGAGGCAGTGGTCTGTTATTATTGTTGGCGGCCAGCGCTGGGGAGGATGGGGGAGCAGTTCTGCTAGGAGGAGGTGGAGGTGGACCTTTTTGCGAGAGATCAAAAGCTAGTCTTCTCATTCCATTATTCCCACTTCCCCTTCTTGTGGATTGAGGAGGGGTAGGAGCAGAAGAAGAGGAGGAGGAGGAAGAAGGGGTAGAGGAAGAGTCAGGGATACAAGGCAATGGTCGAGATTGTTGTTGAGGTTGAGAGTAATTGGTAGCAAAGGTAGATGCCAAAGGAGGTAAGGGTTTTGCGGGACGTTCTCTGACGGTGGCCACTTTTCTGGCGGGTAGTTCCGTTGGGCCAGATGAATAGAGGTTTGCAGGGTGATTTGTTGTTGTGGAAGCAGAAGAAGAGGAAAGAGATGGAGAAGTGAAGGAATGCGAAGCAGAGGAAAATGAAGGGAGGGGTGGTCGCTCTTTTCTGCTGGGAGGAGGTAACGTTCGCATGGTTGTCCACTGTGGCTTTCGTGCAGCAGGAGGAGTTTGCGCAGAAGGTTGCCGATTGGAAGCCGCTCGGGTCAAGGTTGGAGAGGATGGAGTAAGAAGGGAATCTAGAGAGGACATGGATTGACTTTGTGCGCCAAATGGTTTAGGAGGAAGAGGAGTTGGCAGTTGAGAGTAGGATTGCGTGCTTTGCTGCTCTGCTAGTGGAGGTGGAAAACCAAAGGTTGAAGCAGTACCAGACGAAGGCGGAGAAGGAGGAGAGAAAGAGGCAGAGGGTGGGGAAGGAGGGGATGGCGGTGGGGGTTTTGCAGCAGGAGTGTGTGGCTTGGCAATAACGGTAGTAGAAATAGTAGCATAAGAAGAGGAAAACGTTGTAGGAGAAAGGCCTGCTCGTGGTGGTGCTCTCAGCAAAGCACTTCCACTCCGGTGTCTTAAATCAGTACCTACTCCCCCAAACGAAACGCCGACGCTACGATTCGTCGCCGTTGTTGTTGCTGAAGAAGAGGAAGAAGGAGGAGAAAAAACTAACGTTGCGGCTGCAATTTGGCGAGCTATGGCTTGATGCCATGCTTCTGCTTCTTCCTTCGGGTCTACGCTCAGAAAATAGGTACGCGTAGGCACCCTGACCTCCAGACAATTTGCCTTTTTGAGGGTTGGGTGGTATTCAATGAACGTTATTGACTCAATCTCTTTTAGCTCCATTGAACCAGCTGGTTGACGATCCTATTGAAAACAATGGTAAACAAGCGAGATATAAAGAAAAGAAAAATGGAGGAGGAGGAGGAGGAGAGTACAGCTTTGTTTTTGAAATAGCCGAGCTTTTTCTCAGTGAGTACAATCCATCGAGGTTGCCAGACCTTACGAGCTAGCGAGCCACCCATTTTCAACATCATACCCTTCATCGTGACAGTTAGCACTTGAAAATGAAAAAAATGAATTTGCAAATAAGAAAGCGTAAAGTTTAAATGAACCTGCTTAATCACAGGAGCGGCGCACCATACGGGCAGTGCGTTATCGTTGCTGACCCAGTTTGTGGTTACTATCACTGACGAATTACCAGGCGATGCTGCTTGTTGTTTCTTTAGTTCCTCTTCCGCCAACATCGCATTGACACTGGTATCACCAGACATCAGAAACGCAAACAGGTCAACTTAGAGAGAGAGAGAGAGAGAGAGAGAGAGAGTGAGCAAACCTTTTGGTAATATCCTCTCTGGAGATTTCACCTCGTTCGTACATCGTGAAACGAGAATGAGCTCCAGGACCATTACCACTTCCACAGGCAGCATTACCGCCAGAAGCGGAAGAGAGCAAATGGTTATTAATACTGCTGTTGCTTTGCATATACGTTGTAACTCGTTTCTCGAATTCGCCGCTGTTCAGTTTCAGACGAGCACGTTCTTGAACAAACATCTCAAACATTTGAGAATGAAGAAACTGTGATAAAAACTGAAGAGAGGAAAAAAGTGAGGATTTCATACAAAAGATACAAGAGAACATGACAAAAACAAAATAAGATGGTAACCTGTTTACGATCCGCGGTTTGAATGCATAGAAATCCTTCGCTGTCAAATACAACAGAGGCCCCACGTCGAGCATCCATGCCAATACCGTCCTCGGTAGGAGGTGCCTCCTTTATGAAGCGTCTATAGTCATGTGTCATATCCACGAAAAAAGCGATGAAAGCATTCGCCAAGTCTTGCACATTGAACAAAGAGGCATCGCTCCTCTTTGCCGCTCTTCTCAGTTTTATTTTGCTGCCTCTTTTTGGAGGGTTCAAAGCTGAAGAAGAGGTGGAGAAAGCCGAGAGTTGAGGAGAGGTTGAAGGAGCTGGCGAAGATGATAGAGAAGGAGAAGAAGTAGATGCAGCATCACTTCCTTTCTTTCCTCCAAAAAGCAGACGAGAACGAAGAGAACGTTGCGTTTTCACATGTTTGCAAGCCACTGAAAGAGCTTCCAACAATGGCTCTCTGCAAGAACTGGGAAGCAGCTTCCAATCCTCTGAAAAAGAGGAAATGAATTTGTTGTTGTCCAAATCAACGTAGATGACTTCATCCATCGCTCCGCTCAACTTCTCCAATTCCGGTTGACAGCTGCGAAGAACGCCGACAACAAAAGGCATCGGCGCACAACAAAAGGTCAACAAGCTTTGAGGCAGCACTGGAATGAAGATGTGCTGCCATGTGAATGGATAGAGCAGAGCCACAATAGCCTGCACGCAGGCGGAGAGGCTGCCTAGGGTGTCGGCGATGAAGATGATGCGGCGTTCGACGAGTAAGGCAGCGAATGTGTGGAGGATTGTTTGTGGATCTAAGTGATTTAATAGTGGCTCAAAGTTGACCTTTTGTTCGTAATGATAGCAAGAATGTAAGCGAAGTGGAAGATAGAGCATTTTGTAAAAAAAAAAAAAAAAAAGAAAAGAAAAGAAAAGAAAAGAAAAGAAAAGAAAGAAAAAAGAATCGGAGCAGTCAAAACGAGAAATTGTAGAAAAAAAGATAAAGAGGGGAACAGAATGGAATAAGAAAGGGATGAGAAAAGAAATAAAAACAAAATAACGTGCATGTGCAAAAAGAGATTCACTGTCATTAGGACGAGTGAATGTGAACTCGTCGCGTTTGCCAGGAACAGCAAGTGAGGCAGTGGAGACATGAATGGTGCCACCAGGAGCAGGCACTGGCTGCTGATAAATAGCGTTCAGGAATATGCTGCAAGAGTCGAGATTGACCATATTGCTGCCACGTTTTTGCATCTCGTCTAATATCTCTGAAAATATAGCGAAGCAGGGACTAAGGAATGCAAACGGTTTGAAAAAGAGATAAAGAGTATTAGGTTGTGTCTTTGGTTCTGTTCTCCCGTTTTGTATTTTCTCTGTTCTTTTTGTTATATCTCAATCCTATTCTGTTCTCATATCTATTCAATCACGCTCTTCTCTTCTACTCTATCGGTTCTCTTTGGCTTCTTCTTCTTCTTCTCTCTCTCTCCTTCTCTCTCTCTCTCTCTCTCTCTCTCTCTCGTCAACACTCTCCGAACAACAAAAGGAATGATACTTACAAGAAACTAAGAACACAAAAGCATTGAGGAAAGCGTATGCCATCGCCCGGCTCCAATACTCTTCTGCAATAGCCCCATCTCTTTTCTCCGTCACTCTCCGTTAATACAAATGAAAAGTTTTCCAACGTTCTTTTTGGTGTTCAGCAAAAGAGAATTAGCATACGAAACGTTTAAAAATAAGAGAAAAATTATGAAAAGAAAAAGAAAAAAGAAAAAAGAAAAAAGAAAAAAGAAAAAGAAAAAGAAAAAAGAAAAAGAAAAAGAAAAAGAAAAAGAAAAAGAAAAAGAAAAAGAAAAAGAAAAAAAGAAAAAAAGAAAAAGAAAAAGAATGAAAACAGAAAAGAAAAAAGAATGAGAAAAGAAAAAGCGATCAGAAAAGTTACTTTTTGATTTTGGCTTTGGGGTAGGAAGAGATGTCTGGAAAGCAAAACTTTGTAATGTTCTCTATGAAAGGGTCCTTGGCGTTTTTGCTTTGGCCAGAAGGTGCCGCCGGGAAGCGCCACCGAACAACCGGTGTAACCGCTCCTGTTGGACCATCTTTTTTTGTTTTTGAAAATAAAACTAACGATAAATAAATGTGTATATTTTTCGATGGTAAACAAAAAAATAAATAAATAAAAACAGGAACCTTTCTGTTCCAAGCAGACCAAAACGATGTAGTCAAAAAGCTTTTTCGCAGGGGTTGCTCCCTTGCTCATTCCTCTGCTTTGCTGTTCTTCAGCCGCTCAATTTTTTTAAATAAAAAGAATATTGTTATGTCTCTGCTCGGCGTTTTTCAATCTTACAAAAAGAAAAAAAAAAAGCAAGCAAGATCGTTGTCGTCGTCTTTTCGTTTTTCTTACGATCCTTCTTCCTCTAAGGTGTTGCGTCTCTTCCTCTTCTTGGTTCCCTTTTTTTTTTTTATTTTATTTGGGGCTCTGTTCGTCGGTGTTGCTGCCGCTTATAGTTCTGTTCCCGGTTCGACTCTCGGCGGTTGCACCGCTTTCAATTTGCCGAAATTATCAGCCCCGGTTTCGACTCTCGGTTCCCGCACGTTTCCTGTTTTATTTTTTTTTTTGGTGCTGAGGAACGTTCTCGATTTGTGAACAAGTGTTGCAGTAAACAAACAAGTAGCAGAACTGAAAGAAGAAACAACGATCTTCTCTCTCTCTTTCTGTCTGTCTCTCTCTGTCCCTGTCTCTGTCCCTGTCTCTCTCTCTCTCTCTCTGTCTCTCTCTCTCCTTCTCTCTCTCTCGTTCTATTTGCTCTCCTCTCTCTCTCTCTCTCTCTCTCTCTCTCACTCTCTCTTCCAAGGAGTACTGCTCCACTACTCACGAAGAACAACAGAAATGACCAGGTGATAAACAAACATATGCAAAAAAACAAAAAGGTCACTATCTACAAGAAAGGGCTGCGCAGCACGGTAGCTGGCTTTGATCAGAACCAGAAAGCGGCCAGGGAAGCAGCGCTAGAGGCATCCTTATCGCCGCTGTTGGAATTGTAGGCCACCACATTTCCTCCATCGTAGACGTCTCCATCGTACCCCACGTTTCCGCCATCGTAGACCACGTTGCCTCCATCGTAGTATCCATCGTAGTCCACATCCCCTCCGTCGTAGACCACGTTGCCACCATCGTAGCGAACGTCACCGCCATCGTAAACAACGTTTCCTCCGTCATAACGCACATCGCCGCCATCATAACGGACGTCACCCCCATCCTAGCGGACATCACCTCCATCATACGTTACCACGTTGCCATCATAGCGAATATCACCGCCATCGTACCTGATGTCACCGCCATCGTAGCGGATGTCTCCTCCATCGTACATCACATTACCACCATCGTAGCCATCGTAACGAATGTCACCACCATTGTAACGAACGTCTCCGCCGTCGTAACGGACATCACCTCCATCGTAAGTCACCACATTACCATCATAGCGAATGTCGCCGCCATCATAACGGACATCGCCACCATCATAGACCACATTACCGCCATCGTAACGAATATCTCCGCCATCGTACCTGATGTCACCGCCATCATAGCGAACGTCACCACCATCATAGCTCACCACGTTGCCACCATCGTAACGCACATCGCCACCATCATAGGTCACCACATCGCCATCGTAGCGGACATCGCCTCCCCCATAGGTCACATCCCCTCGTCCAGCCAACGTGCTCGCCGCCAAGAAGGCCATCACCAGGGAAAGTATCAGTGCAGTCTTCATTCTTGTTGCCAACCAGGTTTGTGGATTGTTGGTCTTGACGTATTCTAAGTGTATGCTCCTTGCTTATTGCTATTTTGTTGTTGTTGATGTTTGCTTGGTGAATGATGAGGTCTTGTCTTATTTTTATAGTTGGTGCCCCGTTCCTTATTTTGGGTGGAGTGCTACTGTTGATGTCTCTCCTTTAGTTCTTCGGGATATTCCGCTAAGAAATGGAGTGGAGTGGAGAATCTTAATACTGTTATTAGCTGGTCATTCCGGTTGTGATGTGTGCCATATTTCTCCATGAAAAACTTGTTCATTGGGTTATTGGTTTAAACAAGAGCAACTTCCCAGGAGGAGTTTTGCCAAGCGACCCTCCTCCGCCATTAATAAATTTCGGTCGACTTGATTTATGGCGACGAGGTGACGCGAGCAAGGAGCGACCGTCGACCCAAACGAAACGCGAATGTTCGGCAGAAACGTGCAAAGAACGTCGGATAGCCATGCCTTGGTGGTTGACTTTGTACCCGTGGATGATGCAGAGCAAGGTCGAGTAGGTCCGTAAAGTAGTGTGTTTTTTTTTTTTTTGAAAAACAAATGGGTTACACTTTTCTGTCTTTACAAATGAAGGAATGAGCTTTGCTCCAGGGAAGCACCAACAAAGAGCTCTCTATGGACCTTGGAAGAGAGACCTGGACAAAGATTTGAACGTTCTGGTACTTCTTATGCTTTTCGTTTTCGTTTTCGTTTTCGTTTTCGTTTTCGTTTTCGTTTTCGTTTTCGTTTTCGTTTTCGTTTTCGTTTTCGTTTGTTTGTTTGTTTGTTTGTTTGTTTGTTTGTTTGTTTGTTTGTTTGTTTGTTTGTTTGTTTGTTTGTTTGTTTGTTTGTTTGTTTGTTTGTTTGTTTGTTTGTTTGTTTGTTTGTTTGTTTGTGTTAAGTTTCTGTGCATGACGTTCTTTCAGCTTGGCACTTATGACGTGGACGTGTTGGTAACGCTGTTGCCACAAGAGGAATGCGAGGAGCTGGCCATCCCAAAGCTGCTTCGCAAAGTGAAACCGAGAAGGATAGAGTCCATCCATTATCCTATTCGTAAGAAAAACCAACTATGTTGTCTGCATGCTGCTTCGTTGTCATTGTTGCTCACTTTGTTTTTGTTTGGTTTGCAACAAAACGACACACCAGAATTAGGAACAATACCAAAAGAGAAAGACTATCCTCAACTGCTTGCGTTGGTGCGACGGATTGTCGACCTTTGGCGAGAACAACACAAAACGGTTATTGTACATTGCCGGTATGAGCTCCCTATTTCTTTAGTGTATTTTCTATGCGTTACTTCTATGTATTGCACTTTCTCTTAATCATGGTTATATTGTTCTTGTCCTTGTTCTTCTTCTTTCATCCTTTTGTTTCTTCTTTTGTATAATTGAACTAACAACAAGGCAGAGGAGGGCTAGCAAGAACAGGGATGGTAGTTTGTGGCTGTTGTATTGTAGGATTGGGAGACACCGCCGAGGAGGCCATCAAGCGGATAAGAAAGGTTCGCGGGGACGCCCTTCCTCAGAAGGACCAGCAGGACTTTGTTCACCGGTTTCATTCTTTCTTCATCAAGAAGCAACGCCCTTGCCATTGATCCTACGAGCCATTACCACTTATCAATTCACCCTATGATGTTCAGTTCACCTATTTTAAAATCTGATTGCTGATGTCATTATTTTTTAGAAAAGGAAAAGTTGACGTCAGATTCGTTAATCGATGACGTCAGCAATCACAAAAGCAAAAAAAAAGAAAAGTGAAACAAAGAAAGAAATAGCAGAGAGGAGAGGAGAGGAGAGAGAGAGAGAAAAGAGGGATGGACGGGTTCGTGATAGGAGTTCTCTTGCTCATAGCGTTTATCTATGGCTCGGCGTGGTACACGGTATTCATCCCTTGGGAGTGGTGGACCACCTCGTGGGGGCTCTGCAACATGGCCCTCGGCCACAGCTTGCTGGGGTTGATGCTGACGCACTACATGAAAACCCATTTGACTTCGCCCGGAAGAGTTCCTCATGGCTGGGTTAGCAGCTGCCACCCCTCTTTTTTTTTTTTTTTTGAAAAAAAAAATTAATCGTTCAAAAAAAATAATAACAATAAAATAGGTGCCAGCCTATGCCACAGAGGAAGAGATGCAGAACGCGATAGAGTACGAGGAGCAGGTGCGAAAGCAGCAGCGGCCCAGGAGACGCGTTTGGGGAAAGAACGCCGTGCGGTGGTGCACCAAATGCGAGGAGTTCAAACCGCCTCGCTCCCACCATTGCAGCGACTGTAAAGCTTGTACCCTCAAGATGGTACTTCTCTCTTTTCTTCTCTCGTTCCCTCGTTCTCTGCCCTGCTTCTCTGCTTCTCTCTTTCCTTCTCTCGTTCTCTCGCTCTCTGCCCTGCTTCTCCGCTTCTCTCGTTCGTCGTTACACTTTTTTTTTTTGCCTTTTCATCTTTTCTCGTTTTTCTCATCGTTTCGTTTTTATTGTTTTTGTAGGACCATCACTGTACGTATTTATTCTCCACTTGACCGAGACCAGTGCTTCTTGTGGCCACCAACCTGATTTTAACTTCCATTTGTGTGTATGTGTGCCTTCTCTTGCTCTTTACCTTCTGTATTTTTTTGTTCTTTTTTCTGTTTTCTGTTCTCTTCAATGAATGAATGCTGGTTTCACCATGATGAATAGGTCCATGTATGTATTCCTTATTTTATTTTATTTTCATTCATGTTCCTTTCACTTTCTCACATTTCTTTTCTTCTTTATTTCAAACAAAAAAAGGGGTGGGTAACTGCGTCGGCCATTACAACCACAAATACTTTTTCAACTTCCTCATCTTTGCAACGTTGGCCATGTCGTATTCTCTCCTCCTCTTTGGCTCTCGTCTCTTCTCTCTGCTTTCATCTATGTCTTCCATCTCACAACGCAACAAGGTTTCTTTCTCTTTCGTTGTGGTCACTTTCTGTTTTCTGCTGGTCTTTTTTACTAATCGTCTCTATTTATTATTTATTTATTTTAACAGAGACACAGACATAGTCCGCTCGAAATGGATGAGATGACAACAGGCGCAGAGGAAGGAGAAGAGGCACTAGCTTCCCAAGACATGCCCATCTCAGCCGCTCAAGTCATCGTGACCATCTGCAACTTCATTCTCTGCATTCCAATAGTGCTCAGCATCTTCTGCCTGCTGTGCTATCAGATCTCTTTGGTGGTGTCCAACACTACTACCATTGAAGAATACGAGTTGAGGGTGATGAAAAAGAGAGCCAAACGGAAAGGAGAGGTTTGTCATTTTCGTGTTATCAGACTCCGTTTATCCATTCCCCAAATTCATTCTGAAACAAAAAATATGCAGAGTTTCCGTTGGTACTACGACCAAGGATTTATGAATAATTTGAGGATGGTGTTTGGCGCTGGATCGCCGCTGCACTGGCTTCTTCCTGTTCGATCTTATAATGGCAGTGGTCTCCTCTTCACTACCTGCGAAAAAGAAGATGGTTCCTCTTTCTCTCTCTCTCTCTCTCTCTCTCTCTCAGTATATCTCCCTCTAACTTTCTTCTTTACAAACAACAAAAATAGTGTGAGACACAAGCCAGCGTTTTCTCTCCTCTCATACCAGAAGTGGTTTCACTTCTTTGTATTTAGTGTTTTTTTGTTGTTTTTAGTGAGCATGTCCCTTTGTGCCTTGCTAGAATGTGCAGTACAAGAATACTCCTTATTTATTCATTTCAGTGCATTCACTTTACTTTCCTCCTTCCGCTGGCTTTTGCTGCTGCTGCTGTTGCTGAGGATAACCTCCTTGCTGAGGAGGATATCCGCCCTGCTGAGGGGGATATCCGCCCTGCTGAGGAGGATAACCGCCTTGTTGGGGGGGATATCCGCCTTGTTGGGGAGGGGGATAGTAACCGCCTTGTTGAGGAGGATAGTAACCGCCTTGCTGGGGAGGATAGTAACCTCCTTGTTGCGGAGGATAGTAACCACCTTGCTGAGGATAACCACCTTGTTGTTGAGGGGGATAGTAGCCACCCTGTTGTTGAGGAGGATAGTAACCGCCTTGCTGAGGATAACCACCTTGTTGTTGAGTGGAAGGAGGAGCTTGTTGAGTGGATGAAGGAGCTGCACCACCTTGTTGTTGGCCTCCATCTTTAGCTACACTGCTGCCTTGCTGTTGTTGGGTGGAAGGAGGGGCTTGTTGTGTTGGCGGAGCACCACCTTGTTGTTGTTGCTGAGGATAACCACCTTGTTGTTGAGGAGGGTAACCTCCTTGTTGAGGAGGATATTGAGAAGACGGAGGAGGATAGCCCCCTTGTTGAGGCGGATAACCTCCTTGTTGAGGAGGATATTGAGAAGACGGAGGATAACCACCTTGTTGTTGAGGAGGATAGTAACCTCCTTGTTGAGGATAACCTCCTTGTTGGGAAGGAGGATAGTGGCTCATAGGAGGACCGCTAGGACCAGCTTGACTGAAGTAAGGAGCGCCAGTGGAGGGAGGGATCATTTGGGTCATCGGCATTTGTGGCTTTGGTTGAGGTTGGATGTTGTTGGCCTCCATGTACTGCACCAACTGAGATGGGATTTCTGTGTTGAGCAAAAACAAAGTTTTTGTGAATATGATATCAAAAGAGAGAGAGAGAGACAAGAGAAAGAGGAAAGCGGAGAAAGCATAACCAACCAGCTAAGACTTCAGCAGCGAGTTCGGAGTAATGTCTGTTTACAAACTTGAGGAATGGCACGAACTGTACAATGTCTCTTTGGGCTGTCTTGTTGCTCTTTCCGCTCCTTAAGAGATGATCGTCAGAGTCCAAGTGGTCCATGTTTCTAAAGTCTTCGTTTCCAACTCCCACAATCACTTTGAAACCGTGAAGCAAGAAACATTCAGCCATAAGTTAGAAAGAGAGCCACAAATAAAGGAGAGAGAGAGAGAGAGAGAGAGAGAGAGAGAGAGGAGGGAGGGGGGTACCAATGGAAAGAGGCAACGAAGAAGCATCGACGATTTCTTTGATGGTATCCTCCATGTCGGAAATGATACCGTCAGTAATGATAAGGAGAACCCAGTACTTTTGTCCGTGAGACCTAGAATCGGCTGCCATGGACGCCACTTTATTGATGATCTATTGCCAGAGAGAACATGTTAAGTGAAAAGGTATAAAGTGACGAGATGTGCTTAAAACGTACAGGTGCAAAGTTCGTTGGGCCATAAAGAGTTACGTTCTGGAGGGCATGGTAATAAGCTCCAACTACGTTGTCAATGCCAACGCATTCTGGCTGGAAAGGGAGGGATAGGATAGGGATGGGATAGGATAGGATAGGATAGGGATAGGGTGGGTGTGGTGGTGGTGGGTGTGGGTGGGTGGGGGTGGGTGGGTGGGAGGGAGAGAGAGGAAGAAGAGAGAAGAGAAGGACGAAACATCGTTAAGAAATATACCTGAAAAAAAAAGGAAAGGTAAGATACGTACGTTAGAGGGATCAAAGTTCACGTGGAAGCAATGACTGACGGTACTGGTGGGAGGAATTTTGGCTCCAAAGCCGTACACCTGTTTAAAAGAGTGTTAAGAAAGAAAAGAATAAAGCAAAGAATAAAAGTACTTACAGGAAACTTCTTATCGTGGTCGTAGGCGGCAATGATGTCGCCAACGCTGAGAATGGCTTTGACATACTGGTTGGGTTCGCCAGAGGGATTCTTGTAGTGGAGAGACTTTGGGTCATCGGGCTTACCGTTCGACGCCGTAAAGTCGATGGCAATGGCTAAACTGATTTCGCAACCTCCGGCAACATAGTCTAAAAAGCTTTATGTTTGAAAGTTAGCAACAAGAAGAAAGAAAGAATACAGACACAAGAATGGACAACGAGATGAAGAATCAAACAAAAAAAAAAAAAGGAAACAGAGATGCGAACTTGAAATGTCTCTTGGTAGTGCAGGAAACAACGTGAAGGAAGCCAGAGTTGGTGTATTTCTTCTTCTTTTTCTTGAGTTCAGGCTCAATGAGCTCAAACATATCCTTTCCTCTCTCCATCTCTGCCAAGGTGGTCTATTTTTTATAGAATTAGGATTGTCAGCGTTTCTTTTCCTTCCATAAACAAGAATGCCGAAAGAGAGAGACAGAGATAATGAAAGAGAGGACAAGAAAGAAACGACAAGAAAGAAGCACCAAAGAGAGAGAACAAAAAAGAAAAATGTACTCTGCAAATGCCAATAAGGTCGTTGCTGCCGGTCTTATCCCAGTCATAAACCTTGAGCAACAAGGGCCTGTTCCAGTCATCTCCGCACAAGGTGGTGGAGCTGATTTCAAACGGAGCCCAAACAGGGTCCAACGTCTTCTTTATGGTCTCTGTCTTGTGTACCAGGGTAAAGGTCTCATTGCCCTGCTGTTGATTGGCCTTGTAGATCTCCAAGTAAGGGTCAGACTTGCCAAATACGTCCTTCTTGTCGAGCTTGGAGCCGCGAAAGTGGAGGCGGACAGTGAAGCGAGAGGCGGCACTGCTGCGTTGTTCGCCGGAGACGATCAGCCAACCGGCTTTCTTCTTGCTTTTGACATTCACATTTCTGTGGTGTTGCGTTTGCGGATGGTTTTTTAGAAACGTTGTGAGAAGAGAGAAGATAGAGAACAGCCAGAAGCAGAGAAGACAGAGCCGAGAGAACAAGAGAAGATACAATGAGAGGAAACCACATACTGGAGAGGAATGGAATGACGCTGGCCAGTGGCACCGATGACGTCGCCCAAAGTGCATTCGTGCTTTGCTGTCAAGGAACTAACAAAGAAACATAGAAAAGACAGAAGAAAGAAGAACAAGAATGACAAGAAGAAAAGGATATAGCTTCACCAATAAAGTCTTGGCGTTCAAGCTCCACCCTTTTCTTATCGTCGACGTCGTAGACCATGAAGCGGAGCTTCTGGACCCGCTCAAAGTAATAGTCCAACACGAACTTTGTCTGAAAAACGGGATCCTTTTGGTTGCTGTTTGTGCGGTCGTTGAGAACCAAACCAAAAAGAAAAAGAAAAAGAAAAAGAAAAAGAAAAAGAAAAAGAAAAAGAAAAGAAAAGAAAAGAAAGAAAAAAGAAAAGAAAAGAAAAGAAAAGAAAAGAAAAGAAAAGAAAAGAAAAGAAAAGAAGAAAAAGCGTAACAAAAATAGGAGAAAAAGCGTTACTGAAGATGTTCGGTTTTGCCGACTTCGACCCAGCGACCGCTCTCAAACTTTTGCACCAGGATCATCGGATCCGACTGGGACAAAAGGTCCATCTTGCGCAGTTTTCTGTATTTATTGGTTTCATCAAACCACAAACGAACGATTGTCCTTTTTGTTTTTTAAAAAAATAACGAAAACCCTACCTGCAAGCAAGAGAGAGCTCCACTTGCATGCGTGGGGCAGCGCCCCCGGTTGCCGCCGTACCAAGACCCTGCATGGCGTTGTATTCCTTTGTGTTTTGTTGTGCTTTGTGTTTTGTTGTGCTTTGTGTTTGTTTCGCAAAGAAAATAATAAAAATAATGAAAATTATATAAATAAATCGAAAAAATGTTACGCTGCGTGGTTGGCAATGGATGGGGTCAGATGAGGCGGTTGCGGTAGCTGCTAAATGGGACAATTCTTGCCCGCTACAGTTACCTTGGAACAATCCTAGAATAAAATTTCAATTATTTCGTTCTGGAGGGCATTAAAAAAGTTGGACAAGCACACGACCAAATCGTTCCCTGTCGATGCGCCGTAAACCTAGAATTCGGCAAGCCTCAAAGCGTGAAAAACTCCTTTCCTTGCTTACGTCAGCAGTGATAGACGCACATCGACAGGGGGCAAACTTTGTCTCGCAAATAAAAAAATTTGAAAAAGTTTTGCTCCACCCTTTTCACTGATCAGTGAGCGAGAGAGTTGTTTGTGGTTGTTATGAAGTTCTTCTCTCTTCAGATTGTTGTTGTCTCTTTTTGTCCGGATGTCGTTTTGTGTTTCATGTTTGTTGTTCCTTCCGTTTGCCCCTCCGCAAAGAGAATATGCCACCCGCGCCGCCTTTCTTCTTCTCCTCTTGCTTGATCTTCAGCTGCAGGATCAGCTCCTTCATTTGCTTTCTCTTTGCCGAGACGTTCGTCGGAGTTACTTCTTGCTCCAACGTTTTGCCGTTGCTGTTCGATCTCGTCACCGACGACGTCTCACTCTCGCCCTCACCGCTTTGTTGTTGCTGTTGTTGTTTCTGTTGAAACTGTTTTCCAATGTATTCGCTGAGCGCACAAACGTACAAGCCGCAATCACTGCCAATTGCAGCAGAAATAACGACGGAGCAGGCAAGAAGAAAGGATGAAGGACAGCATGAAAGAGGATTCATGGTTAGCATGCTATAAAACATAAAAAATGCAAACTACAGACAACATCGACAAAGATCAATATGAGACAAACCTTGAGTTGATTTGTTGTGGAGAAGAGGCGACAACAAAAGCAGGCTCCTCTTCGCCCTCTCCTTCCTGCAGCAACAATGGGGCCATCTTTCGAGCCGTCTTTCTGGCCGCAGCAATGTTGTGAGAGCGCAGCGAGTCGTAGTAGTGCAGCTGGTTGCTGTCTCTATTGTAGACAAGAAGCGACCAGTGACTGCCGCCTGCAGTTTCGATGGAGTTGTGGTTGTTGATCGGCATGAAGACCATCCGCCGTTCCGTCAGTTTGAGCGGAGAGAGCAGCTCTCTAAGTTCATTTATGTCTGCAAAGTTGACGATAAGAAAACAGCACAATGTGTGTGAGAGGGAAGAAGAAAAAGAAGAAGAAGAAGAAGAAGAAGAAGAAGAAGAAGAAGAAGAAGAACAAGAAGAAGAAGAAGAAGAACAAGAACAACAAGAAGGAGAAGAAGAAGAAGACGAAGCAAAGAAGTACTGAGAAGCTATAACGAGAGGTGACAACGAAGAGATAGAACGTGAAGCAAGGAGAAGAGTAGGAGAAGAACAAGAGCAACGAGAACAAGGACAATGAAGAGAAGAGAATGAGAGAAGAACTAGAACGCGAAAATACCATCAGTGAAAGAAATCATGAACATGGTGCTAGGGTCAATGCACAAGAAGTCTTCCGAACGCAACACGTCATGAGTGAGATACCTTCACGCAACAGGTGAACGAGAAGGAAAGAAAGAGAGAGAGAGAGGCTGGTGAGACAAGAGTTCATCACTCCACCAAACCATAAACACACGGAGCAAAGCCATGAATGACAACGTACTCGAACCAAAAAGCGATGAGGTTGTCGTTCAGCCAATCGCTGCCCGACAGTTTGTCCACCTCTGACTGCCGCAGCGTCGTGTCATGGTAGGTGATCACGATGGGATCGTCGTCCTCTCTTTGCATTCGTTGTTGCTAGCTGACGACGCGTCTTCCCTCCTCTCTTGCGGCTACTTTTTTACTACTTTTTTGCTACGTTTCTTTTTTTTTCATCGAAAAATTATTATAATTATCAAAATTATTTAATTTTTTGGCTTTTTTGCCAACTGGCGCCAGAATATTTGGGTTTTTTGGGTTCGAAACGACCATCTTGTACCATTTTGTTGGTCATTGTGGCAAAGTTTCCAATCTATTATTATTAAACTCATTTATCGGCCAAAAAAAAAAGAAAGAATAGACAAGAGAAGCCTACTCTCTCTGGCGGTGGAGAGGCAACCTTTTCCTTCTGTAACTATCCGATCGTGCTTCTTTTCACTCTATCTCTTTCCCTCTCTCACTTGTTCACCTTTCTTTTTTGCGTACCACAAAAAAAATTAGGCTTCTTTGGAGGTGAGGAGCTCAATGGACAGAAGAGGAGGCAAAATGCCCTCTCTGAGCGCAGCGCAGCGCGTGAAGAACCCGGACAACGAGAAGGGAGAGAGGCTGCTGGACAGCTCGCACTCCAACCTGGTGTTGGACCTTCACAAGCTGCCGAAGGAGGACATGTTCCTGAAGCGCGGCGACTCCATCTCTCTCTTCTCCATAGAGTCCTCCGGCTATTTGTCCGCCAACGGCTTTGCCGACAGCGCTTGCCACATCACTCCTATCTATAAGGACAACACTGTTCCTGATCACTTTTCGGGTTTGTTTTTTTTCAGTGTAGCCTCTTTTGTTGTGTGTGTTTTTTTGTAATTTGTTGTTTGTTTTTTTTTTTCGCTCGTTTACTTCTTCGGTTTTGTTTGCTATATGCTCTTCTCTTCTTGTTTGCTTTTTCGTTTCATCTTTATTCTCTTATTGTTTCTCTATGTTCTTGTTCTTCTTCTGCTTCTTGTTCTTGTTCTTGTTCTTGTTCTTGTTCTTGTTCTTGTTCTTGTTCTTCTTCTTGTTCTTGTTCTTCTTCTTCTTCTTCTTGTTCTTGTTCTTCTTCTTCTTCTTCTTCTTGTTCTTCTTCTTCTTCTTCTTCTTGTTCTTCTTCTTCTTCTTCTTCTTCTTCTTCTTCTTCTTCTTCTTCCTCTGCTTCTTCTTTTGAATAGAAACGAAACACTAAATGAATACAACGATAAACAGATTGTGTCTTTGAAGTATATCCCGGCTTCAAGTACGACGCCCAAAACGCACTCAACGCCAAGTTGGAGAGCCTCAATCGCGGGCGAGCCTCCATCAAACGAAAAGAAGATGTCAAAGCGTCCGACTTGGACGACATCGAAATAGAGCTTATGGAACTTAAGAAAAGCGAAGAGGATGAAGCCGCTGAAAATATGAATGAATACAGACAGACAGCCGCTCAGCCTATCTTTTACGGACAAACAATTCAGGTTTCTCTTTTTTTAAAACTTCTTTTTTCCTGTGTTTACTCTCTCTCTCTCTCTCTCTCTCTCTATCTTTCTTCATCAGAATGCACTAAAATTTACAAAAAACAAAGCTTTTGCACAAAACTAGCAACAAGTTCGTTACAGTGACCGTCAAACAGATTGCTGATATCGAGAAGCACTGCCTACGAGTAGGTCTTGACCAGACTGGCAACGAAGGATCCTACTTTACCATTCTTCCTCGCTTCAAGATACGTTCAGAGGGAGAGATGGTGCAGATCGGGGATCAAGTTCTGCTCGTTAGCAAAGAGCATGATCTTTATCTTCATAGCAGCAGAGAGAAGTTAACCAACGACCATTGGGAATCCTCCTCTTCTTTGTTTCGTTACAAGGAAGTCAATGCTGCCACTGTGCTCGAGAGTTGGCGAGTGCTTCCTTTTGCTTCTTGTTTGTCTTCTTCGTCGTCTTCTCCATATTCTTCACTTTCTTCTTCGTTGTCTTCTCCTTCTTCTGGGACTGTTGAGAAAGACATACTTATGGCTGGAGATGTGATACGGCTGTTTCACAAAGAAGCAGAAGGTTATCTCATCTTTGAGACTGTAGACGACGAAGATGATGATGACAGAGTAACAAGAACATCCGGCACAGGAGGCAAGATTTACCTTCAACAAATCGTTGCAGCAGAAGCCCTCAAAAGTGGAGCGGGAGGACGTAATCTTACCAACATGAAAACACAACCTCAACAACATCAAGAGTTGTTGAACTCGAATGCTCTTTGGATGGTAGAGCTGAAGAGAACAAGCAGAGGAGGTGCCGTTTGCTACGATCGCCTCTATCGTTTCAAGCATATGGCGACTGGTCATTACCTCTCCGCTGTCCCTGTCAAGAAGAAGAACGACAACAAAGAATCGAAGAAGCAGAAGAGCTTTGGAAAAAATGCTTCTCCAATCTCATCTCCACCGAGCATACGTTTTCGATTGACGGATGAGAATATGAAGGAACTGATTGTAGACGAGGACGATGATGAAGGAAACAAGAAGAATTATTTCACTTTTGCAGGTGACGACGAGGACGGACAGGGAGATGAAGAAAAAGAAGAGGAGGTAACTTTGGAGTGTAGGCTCGTCATGGATGAAAACTTCCGGAACAGCAGCACCTTATTTTCGATTCATCATCTTTCATCCGTTCAACTTGTACCTCCCTCCCCCCCCCTTCCCTCTCTCTCTCTCTCTCTCTCTCTCTCTCTCTCTCTCTCTCTCTCTTCTCCCCTCCCTCCCCTCTCTTTCTCTTTGCTCGTTTTTTATTGTTGTTTCTTTAAAAATAGAGCAAAAACAACCGGGTGGAAAAAGATGCTTACATAAGATTGAAGCATCATGACACCCAATGCTTCCTGCACGCTTGTTTCGAGAAAGATGAAGGAGAGCACCAACAAAACAAGAAGCCTGTCACAAGGAAGCCAAGCGTTGAGCACGTGCTCACTCCTGGACGTATCAAGGTTTCTTTTCTACTTCTTTGACTTCTACTTTCAACAACATCAGAGCAAAGCAGTAAATCAATAACTTCAATCAGCTTATTGGCCATCGTCAACTGCACGATCAAGACGCGTTTGGCATTATTTCAGTTAGTAAAGAGGAATTATCGGACTTGCTTCAAGTGGTCGGACAAATCAGCGTTATTAGGGACTATACTGCAAAAGTTAGTTTCTTTCTTCTCTTTTGCCTCTCTCCTATGTGTTCATGTGCTGAACTTTATCTGGTCGCATACCTTCAACAGCTTAAGCAAGTGGGTACTTTAAATATACGCGAAACCATGTTGAAGACCTCCAAAAATGTGTTGGTGATGGCAGCCAAACAAATGATTCATACCCTCTCTCATTTAATCCTATCATGCACCATCCATGATGAAAAGGATCCCTTGAAGAGAGAGGGCATTCCCATTCCTAGTAGACAAAATCTTCTTAGAGAACAAAACGTACCGTTCTCCTTCTCCTTCTTCCTTTGATACACGAATAACTTGAACTTTTTAAAAGCTGTTAAAAGTGCTGATGGATCTACTGCAACAAATGATTCGGTGGAAGAAGACCAACAACAAAGGGGGCAAAGGAAGGTTGAAGCTTAGCGCTGGCATGGGCAACGTCGGCCTTTGTCTTGCAGACATTAACAAACCGGAGCATTACACTGCTTTCACTATCATTGCGCATTCCTTCAAACTTCTCAAACAGGTTATGAAGAAGAATCGCCGCAACCGATCAGCTCTTTCTAAATACGTCGAGTTCTTTCAAAAGACCGTTTGTTTCTTCTCTCTGATTCTCTGCTTTTCTGCTTTTCTGCTTCTCTTTGCTCTCTGCTCTCCTCATTTTCTACTACTTCATTTGGTTTTCAAAAAACTTATATTTCATGCAGATAAACTTTCCGCAAGCAACAGATACATTGATGGAACTGTTCAAGAATAACAGAGTATTGCTCGAGAATATAAGTGAAGAACAGATTTACTTTTTCATAATGCGACTCAAGAATCCTTCTACTTCCCAAAAATCAAAGTATACTACTTCCTTTTTGTGTGTGTGTTCTTTTTCTATTTTGTTGCTGCATCATGTCTGCTAATCCGCCTTTCTATGTTTTGTGTTCTAACAGTTACATAAAGTTCTTGTCCATTCTTTGTCGTTGCAATCACGAAGGACTTGAAAAGAATCAACGTTTCATTTGTGAGAAATTGTTGGAGCACAAGTTGAATTGGGCTGACACGTTGATCACAACTGAGGTCTCTCCCTCATTCTTTTCTCTGTTGTCCTTTCATTTCGGCTCCTTTCTCCTTTGGTTTCTTTGCTGTTGTTTCTCATTTTTTGAAAACATTTGGTTTGCAGTTTGTGCAAAAAGATGGAGAACAGTATTGTGTGGTTGAATTACTGGATGGAACGAAGCATCGACTTGTCGATTTCATTCGTGATGCTGATGATGAGCAACGTGCGTTTTACATTGGCACCATAAAGCTCTTTTCGAACCTGTGTTTGGTATGTCTTTCTTTTCAATTTCGTTATTGTTCTTCTTTTCTTTACTGACTTGTCACCACTATAAGGGACGCAACATAACGGCCATAAACTATCTCAGGAATGTGATGACTTACGAACTTGTTCTTCATTGCATAAAGAACCCACATCTGCCGGAAGGTGCTGGAGAAAAGCTTAGAGCCTCCTTTTGTAGATTGATGGACAACCTTTACATCAACGTTGATCCCTTCCGACCTATCACCCTCATGCACTACACTCGAGTACACATTCTCTCTCTCTCTCTCTCATTTGCTTTCTTGTTTTTTGCTGAATCTTATTTATTTTTTTCCAAAAGATATGGACAGACTTGAGACAACGTCCAAAACTTGTACTGAGGGCAAGCAGTCGCAGTCGTCTTATGCGTGGTGGCAGCAATTCTGGGTGGCCATCTCCTCTTCGACAAAGCAACGAACACGAACATGAACAACAAGGGAAAACCTCTGCAACCACAAGCATCAACGAAATGGACTTATTGCAAGAAAACGAATCCTTACAAGAACTCTGGAAATTTATTTGGGACTATGTGGTCAACGAGAAAGTTCAAATTGTCACGAACAAGTACAAGAACAAGTTCACTTTGGCAGTATTGACTCTGCTGCGACAGATGATAACCTTTGGCTTTTGTTTGCAGCCGACCAGACTTCCTGCTTTGCTGCCGCCTCTGCTCGAACTATTAGACACCCGGACTGATATTGATGGTACAATTCTTTCTCTGTTGTTTCTCTATCCTTTTTTCTCACGTTTCTCTTTTGTTCTTCTCTTATGCTGTCTTCTCTGTTTGGTTTTATTGGCATCTCTTCTTCCACTCCTCCCCTTTCATGATCCACATATTCTTTACAAAGACGAGAATCACCCACGTTATGAGCAAACGGCAATGACCATTTGGATCATGAAAGCGAAGCTCAACATTGGCCTCATCCTTCAACAGTTCCACGAACTCCGAAGGGACCATCGTTTAACCCTTTTGTTGGAGGTCTTCAAGACGCAAGTCGAGAAGAAAAACAAGTTGGTGGGATGGAATCCAAACGTTCTCGCTTCCACGCATCATCGTTTGTTGCAATCGCTCAAAGCGTGTTGCGATGAGTTCTCTGTGGTGAGCATTACTGGCACCGACAGCATGGTTGACATCTTGTTGGATTTGGTGCTTTGCGATTATCCTTCTTTAAAAACGCAAGCTGCACATCTGCTTATCTCTCACTTTAGGTTAGATTACATGCTCATTCATTTCTTCTTTCTTCTTTCTTCTCTCTTCTTTCTTCTTCCTTCTTTTAAAACTAATATGTATTCTGCTGTTACAGTCAAATAGCACGACTGCAAGAAGCTTTGGACAAAGTTCAGATATTGGTAACGCCTAAAAGCGTAAACATGTACCAAGCCGTACAAGCCCAAATTGAGGAGATCCGCGAGTTGCTGGACTTGACAGACGGAACTAACGGGGATAACAGTTTGCAGCAAGACGGCTTAACAAAGCTTTTCCAACCGCGCAAAGAATCAGATGCCATCAGGAACGACACCGCTGTGCACCGCACGTGTGAGATTTTCAAAACGTTCATGGAGCATTGCGGCAGTCAAAAATGTATGATTCTGTTCCTTTTCTTTTTTGTTTTATTACTCTTGTGCCCTCCTCTCTTTGTTCTTTTTTCTTTTCTTTTTCTTTTTCTGTAGTTTTTAACTATTTCCAACAATGAAACTGGGTAGATAACTACATGCATTATCAGAACCAAAGAATAATGAAAAACTTGGATGCTCATATGGTTGCCATCGAAGTTCTGTCTCTTCCGTTCAAACATGGCAACGGTCTCCGCATCCAGTCACTCTCGCGAAGACTCGCACAGAGCAGCGCCACTATCTCTCTCCTCAATACACGCCTCTTCCAGAAGACTCCTTCCATGAGTTCGTTGACAGCAGCTCCGCAACGTTCCGAGTTGCTTCATAGCAGCGCGCTCCAGTTTTTAACCATGGTTCGTTCTCTCTTCTTTATATAGTGTGCTCTTTTCTCTTCTCTTTTTCGTTATCTCTTCGCACGTCTCTTTCCTTTTCTCTCCCTATAAAAGACTTACTTGAAACCCAGTTTTGTAAAGACAACGCAGAGAATCAAGCCATTCTGTTCAAGTATTTGGATTTGTTCCTGTTCCTATTGGGACAAGGAGCGGACGATGGTTGTTTAGCTATGGAAGCGGCCGAGCTCATCACAGAGATATTCCGCAACAATAGGCCTTTATGCTCTCAAGTATCCGAAAACCAAGTTCGTGGCATTGTGAATGCTATCGCTGACGGTTCTTTGTATTATTCCTTTGTTCAAATTCTTGATGTACGTTTCTTTCTTGTTGTTATTGGTTGTTGTATTCTTCTTGTTCTTGTTCTTCTTCTGCTGGTCTTGTTCTTGTTCTTCTTCTTCTTCTTCTTCTTCTTCTTTTTCTTCTTCTTCTTCTTGTTGTTGTTGTTGTTCTTCTTCTTCTTCTTCTTCTTCTTCTTCCTCTGCTTTCTCTTTCTTCTTCTGATACATTATTTTTGTGGATACAATAGACGTTGATAACAGCGAATGGAAGGCCTTATCTTAAACGCAACCAAGCGCTTATTCTCAAGCTGCTTTTGGAAAAGCCCGATGAAACACTGCTTCTCTTCACCGATCCAGAAGGAGCTCAAGAAAGGTTTACGCTTCTCTTCTTTTCTTGCTTCTTGTTGTTGTTCTTGTTCTTGTTCTTCTTGTTCTTCTTGTTCTTCTTCTTCTCCTCCTCCTCCTCCTCCTCCTTCTTTCATTCACTCATTTTTCGTTTGTGTTTTGCGTTGCAGGAAAGAGCTCATCAGGAAACGAGAACACTTAAAAGAAACTGACTTAGGTAAATCTAAAAGCCGTTTAATGTTTCACATGAAACAAGTGGAACTGCTTGCCAATTGTTGCGTTGGCAAGATCTACATGACAGAAGTGAAGTGCCAAGACCTTTGCTCGTTGGAACAAATCGCCTCCCAGCTGAACGATCCGCTGAACCTTCGTGGCGTCAAAACGGCATGGCTCAAGTTCTTGGAGGAGGTTTACTTCTTGACGGAAAGAAGTGTTGGAGCAGAGCTGGATGATGCCGTTTGGGATGCGCTGGATGATCACTTTAGAGGAGAGATTGAGCTGCTATACCTTTTGCTTTCTTCTTCTTCTTCCTCGAAATCAGAAGAAGAGAAACAAACACAGAAGAAAGATAAAGATAAAGATAAAGAAAGCGACGACGATGATGATAGCAGTCTTTCTTCAAGCACTGAAGAAGAGGAAGAAAGCTCAGAAGACTCTTTCGGAGAAGATACGGATGAAGAAGAAGAAAAAGAAGCCAAGACGAAAGAGCAAATTAAACAACAAGTACGCTTGAGCCCCTTGTCAACACCAGCGACTTCAGTTCGGACCCAACAAAAAGTGGATGCCTTGCATCTGCTCAAAGAGAAGCAGAAACAACAAGAGCAAGAGCTGAAGGAAAAGCAGAAGAAGGAAGAGATGGAGCAGGAAAAAGCGGAGAGGATCAACTACGTCTTTGAAAGCGTTGTGCCCTTCCTCACTGCATTCTATTCTCATTACTTTAATGCCGTCAAGCACCTGGCCTCTCCGTACGTCTCCTTTTGTTCTTCTCAAAAATCCTATCTTATTCTTTCTCACTTTTTCTGCTTCGGCTCGTTCTTTGAACTGTAGCATGCATAAGAAAGTTTCAGCTTCGCTGTTAGATGCGTTGGTGAACCTATGCAACCTCGACCATGAAGAAATTTTCTACCAGCAACACGTCGCTATGGCACATGCCATCCAAGCCATCTCCAAAATTGGCGTCACGGGCACTCATTCGATCTCGAATGCTGTATGCATCTCCTCTCTCTCTCTCTCTCTCTCTCTCTCTCTCTCTCTTAGCTGTTTTCATTTAATATTGCTTCTATTTATGGCAGATGGAGAAGTACTTAGACTGCAAAGAGGGAGAAGAAGTCACAAGAACTTTACACCAAGGCGACCACTCCATTTCTGGTTCCATCAGAATGTCTCCTCGTTCTCGTCACTCGTCTTCATCTTCCTTTTCTTTTACTTCTTCCTCTTCTCCTTCTGCCTCTTTTTCTTCGCTAGGAAGTTTCATTTCAACTGCATCTAGGAGTGTTGATGGAAATAATGGAGGTGGCCTTGTCATCTCTCGAGACTTGCAAGTAGTGCAAGGCCTCCAAAAGTTTGCATCCTACTTTAGAAAGCACTTTAGCGCGGAGGAGGAGCTGAAAGACTTTGCCAAGATCCTTCGCATTCAAATCATGAAGAAGACGCCGTTTGTGCCACAACTCATTCAGTTGTTATAGTACGTTTGTTTCCTTAGTTTCTTCTCTCTCTCTCTCTCTCTCTCTCTCTCTCTGTTCTTTTTCTTTGTTCTTTATTTTATTTTATTTTATTTTATTTTTTCGCTAACCGTTATGCAAAATAACAAACAAACGAAAAGCACTCTGGACGGTAATGTATATCAGCAGCTAATTAGTGTAACACTGCACAGCTTCGGCATTCTGCTGGACAGCAAAGGCAAAACCAAACGAGAGTTTGTGCAGATGCAAAATAGGCTAAATGCATTGGGAGCCACCGGTTTGATCCTTCACCTTATCAGCAAAAGCACCACCGACCAGATCGTGCTAGAAGCTCTCAAAGTTGGCATTGCTTTGTTGCACGGTGGTAATAAGAATGTTCAGGTAGTATCTCCTGTTATTCTTCCCCCTTTTCTCTTCTCTTTTCACTGTTTTCTCTTCTCTCTATTCTCATTCTTTCTCTTTCGCTTTCTCTATTTCTCATTCTCTTTTGTTATATTTCAATACTGACCAACGCATAAACCAAAAAATAAAGAACACAATTTATGACACATTCACAAAGAAAAAAGCGGATGAGGGCTTCTTTTTGCAGTTAAAGACACGTATTTCTAGAACAGGCGTCAGCGAGATCAAAGAAAAGCAAAACTTTTACCAGAGCTTGCTCGAAAAGAAACGCGCCATGCGTTCCTCCATTTCTGACCCTGAAGCTGCCATCCTTGATGCTGACAACAAGTTAGTTTCTTTCCTATCGTTTCTTTATTTGTTCCAACTTCTTATTCACAACTTATACCATGGTAGTCATATAAACTGGGAGCTATTATCATACTTAAAATCAAGCGAAGATGGTCACTTTTCTGAATGCGGTTTCATGTGGGAGGTGCTTCGCTTCCTGCAGCTCCTTTGCGAGGGCCACAACAAAAAGCTTCAGGACTATCTCCGCCACCAAACCGACAGCGAGGACAGCCACGATCTCGTCTGTGCCACCGCTTCCTACCTGGAAGACTTGGAGAGAGAGATCGACGCCACCAACATCGACATCGCCATTCAGGTCTTCAGGACGTTGACGGAGTACTGTCAGGGTCCTTGCGAGGGCAACCAGAAGGCCCTGATAAGGACCAAGCTCTGTGAGAGCGTAAACTGGATACTCTCGAACAAGTATCCGCTGTGTAGGAGGCAGGACGTGGCGCAGTTGCACACGGAATGTCTGATCACGTTGTTGAGCTTGTTAGAGGGCGTGCACACGGCCTATATACCCAGACAAATGTTGCTTACGCTCAACTTCAAGACGATGGTTTGTTTGGATTTGTTTTATTTTACTCGTTCTCTCTCTCTTTCTTTCGCTCGCCTTCCTTTTCTGTTTTCTTTCTTGCTGCTTCTTCTTGTTTTGATGTCTTTTCGTGCATGCTTTTTCTTGCGCAACAACAGAAACGGAATCTGGATAATATATTTTTAGAAGAACTCAAACAACCAGAAACGAAAGATGTAGATGAAGATGACTACGAAGCACAAGATGCTGAACTAGAACCAGAACTCCAAGAACCCGCTGAAACCACGTTCACAAGAGACACGTGCACTCGTCCTTTGGATCGTAAGCGCAGCTATAGCTCTTTACCACCACGAAGCATCTCGACGGCATCTTCATCATCAATGGCAACAAGCACACGTGGAAGAAGTTTATCCGAAGGCCCAACCGCAACAACATCAACATTAGAACAAAAAGTAGACGGTAAAGAAGAGATAAAACAGGAGAAGGAAGAAAGCTATACAAAAGAGGTGGGAGAAACAGAAGTAGAACAACACCAAAAGCAGGAATGGTGGAAAGAGCAGCTGAACTTTTTGGGAGAAAGAGTAATGAGAACGTTGAAGAGTTATAGTGGATGGCTTGACTCTATGCAAGAATGCGTGCTCGCCTACAAAGCTTTGCTTATCAAATACACCCGCCATGGAGGGGTGTTGAGTGTTTATGAGGAAGAAGAGGAACTGCTTCATGAAGAACTGTTTCATGAATCAGCTGGAGACGAGCGAAGAAGAGAAAGAGGAGAAGAAGGAGAAAATGAACCAAATAGGTCATCGGAGGAACAGGAAGAAGCAGAGGAGGACGAGGAAGAAAAGTTGCAAAGAGCTTTTCTGTACTTTTTTGTGCTTTGCACTTTGGCTGACTACGATAAGACTAACGTTAAAAGGGTAAACCTCCTCTCTTCTACTTCCTCATTTCTTTTTTGCGCTGCACTATAACTGCAAACATTAACAAAAACAAAACCATTATAGCTGCCAGAGTTGATATCAGACTTGGTAGGCCTAAACCAACTGAGCAAAGGCACACGCAGCATCGAGATCGTTCGCGAGAACCACTTGGAGCGAGTCTACTTCCAAAAGCCAAACATCTGCAACGCTCTCAGCAGCGACACTCAGGAGGAGCTCATGTGGAACGTCAAACGGGACAACCACAGCAGCAAGATCGAGGAGTTCTTCGAGCAGAGCGACTTCCTCATGCAGGAAATGGAGCACCGAGACCACCTCTCCAAGATCCCTTTGGCTGGCTTCTTTGCTCGTTGGGAGAACCTCCTCAAAGACGTCTCCTTCCTGCTCGCTTTCCTCATCAACGCTCTTTTACTCTACAATTACGTCGTTGCAACTGAACCAGAACACCAGCATGAACATCATCACCAACACATCATCCATTCCACAGCGACAGCATCTATAGCAACACAAACTACGACTTATAGCGGGTTGATAAGCTTTTTGTTGGTTTGGATGGGGTTAGCTCATATCGGGTGTTCTGCGCTTTGTTTGTTGGCATTGTTTCAGCATCACGGCCTTCTCAGCATCTACAAAGGATGGAAGAAATACCTGGAAGAGCAAGAAGCCATCAACATGGTATCCTCTTCTACTTCCACGCAACAACAGCAAATGCTTAGAAGAAGAGAGCGAGACAGAGACAAGGAAAGGGATGGAAGAGCAGGAAGAGGAACAGAGCCGAAACATCTCGAGAAGAAAAGAGGGCTGACGGTGTTATGGCGAGGAGCATGGAGAAGGCTGGCTCCTCTCCTCTACGAACGCACTCTCTCCCGTTGGCCGTGGTTCCAACAGATGGAAGAGGACTTTGGGCAGCTCCTTCGCAGCGTCTTTCTGACGCTTTACTTTCTTCTAGGGGACAAGGCCATGTTCTTTAGGTCGTTGTATTTGTTGTTGGCCATTTTGGGAGTGGTTGTCTCCCGCTTCTTCTTTGCCTTTCATTTGTTGGACGTGATAGCAAGGAGCAAGCTGCTCAAGTATGTATTGAAGTCGGTCACTTTGAATGGCAAGTCCATTATTCTTACGGTTTGTTTTTATTCTCTTTATCTCCTTTGTCTTCTTTCTACTAACGTAAAATACAAACTAAAGGCTGTGCTGGGAGTGGTAGTGGTGTACATCTACTCCATCGTCGGTTTCTTGTTCTTCCGCGATGAGTTCACCTTGGGCGATGATGATTCCGAAGTTCCTATTTGTGATACAATGCTCATGTGTTTTGTCAACGTTGTTCACTTCGGGTTCGTTGTTCGCATTTTTCTTCTCATTGTTTCTTTCTCTTTCTCTCTCTCTCTCTCTCTTTCTCTCTCTCTCTCTCTCCCTCTCTCAGGTCGTATCTTTCTAAGCAACGTAAACAAAAACAGATTAAGAGGAGGAGGAGTAGGAGACGTGATGAAGCCACCATCATGGTCCGAGTCAGGAACGGTATGGCGTTACATCTATGACTCATCCTTCTTCTTCTTGGTGATCGTCATCCTCCTCAACATCATTTTCGGTATCATCATCGACACGTTCGGAGAACTTCGAGCTCACGTGAAGGAAACCGAAGAGGACATCGCGATGCGGTGCTTCATATGTAACTTGGACCGCAGCACTTTGGACCGACACACGAAGGAAGGCTTTGACAAGCACATCACGTTGGATCATAACATGTGGTCTTATATTTACTTCATGATGCACCTCAAGTTAAAGCCAGAGACGGAGTACACTGGACCAGAGCAGTTCGTTACTGATATGGTATTTTTTGTCTCTTTCTCCTTCTTTTCCTTGTTCTCTTTATCTTTTTTGCTTTCTATTCTTGCTTTTTTTTTTTCTTGTTTTTCGTTTCTCTTTTCTTTTTCTCTTTTCCTCTTCTTTTAACAAACCATTTCATACAGCTGAAAGAGAAACCAGCAAACCTAGCATGGATACCTCATCAACGAGCATTACGTTACCAACAAGACAAAGATAAGGAGGAAGAGGAGGAAGAACGAACGATGCGTCTCGTAAGCAGAGTAGAGGGCCTCATCTCTGCGTCCTCGTCTTCATCCTCTTCATTACTTGCCTCGCGTCTTCACGGTGCATCTTCTCACACCGACAACTACAAACGAGAGAAAGAGTTGAACAAGTTTAAAACGAGTTTAGATGTGGTTACTTCTCAAGTTAAATCCTCCGAAAGTCGAGTACAGTCGATGAGCGCGAGGTTGTCAAAGTTGGAGCGAACGTTGGAGGAGGTGATGCCCACGCTCGAGTTTTTGAAGCAACAAGCTGAAAAAGATGCATTCAGAAGAATGCGAAAAGAGGATGCGAAGAAGAAAAAGAAGAAAAAGGATAAGAAGAAGAAGAAGAAGAAGAAGAAAGGCACGGATGAAGAAGAAAAGAAAGTGCCGGTAAGAAAGTCTTTGGACATTCGTAAAGCTATTCGAGGAAGCAACAAGCATCGTCTCGATGACGATGAAAAGCATTCCTCTGATTCATCACCTGCTTCTTCTCTTTCTTCGTCCTCGTCATCAGACTCAGAAGAGAAAAAGAAAGGAGATGACGAAGACAGAGAGGACATGATCTCAGGAACAACAATGGTAGATACTGGACGCATCGCCCTTTACTCCGATACAAGCGCAAGTCCAGCTCTTTTCGAAGACACAAAATCAACACCCGCATCAGCAGCAACGACTCCACTTCGGCTCAACAACACGAATAACGCTCCTGCTGCATCTCCTCTCGAGTCCAAACCAAAAGAAGAAGAAGCCGAAAAGAAAAAAGAAGCAGAACAAATGAAACAGTGGAGTCTAGATAGCAGTGCAAGTGAATCATCGGATGAAGAATCGGATTCTACTTCTTCGAAAGATGATGATTTTGGCTCATCGGATGAAGACGATGCGGAAGGAACGGCTCAACCTCGGCCCGTCAACCAAGATAGAAAAGCTCTTTATGATGCTCCTTCATTTCTTTAAAATAAAGAAAAAAACACACACAAAGCTTCCTGTTATCTTTGAGAGGTTGAAGCCTCGCAGTTTCTCCACAACAAAGAAAGCGGATCGTCCTCAGAGGAAGAGGGCGAAGCAAAGAGAGCGAGCGAGAGCGGATCGGAAGCTACCGGCAAACAATCTTCCCAGTAGAACCCCGTTTGTGACCCGGTTTCGCGTGATAGCAAGCAATAGAAGAGAGAGCAAGTGTCTTCCATCAGCGTTACTTTGTGTTGTTCTCTTCCTGCTGTCATCCATTTGACTAAGGGCTGTTTCATGAATGCATTCGCTTTGACGCTGTTCGCTTTGTCACCTGTTTGATCAAGAAGAAGAAACAGAAGCGGATAAAAATAAAAATAAAAATAAAAATAAAGATAAAGATAAAGATAAAGATAAAGTTAAAGATAAAAATAAAAATAAAATTGTGAGGCCGAAATGGAGGAGAGAGAGAGAGAGAGAGAGAGAGAGAGAGAGAGAACTTACAAGCAAGGAAAAGAGGAGAAAGGCCAAGAGAATGGGCTACGACACCGGTTCCTCGCAAGCGACGGCCAAGCTCATAACTGAGCATCAGTGACGCCATTTTGTTCGTTTTCTGCAACTCTGCTATTCAACAGCAAACTTTTCATAAGTACCATTCTTCTCTCTTGCTCTGGAGAGGAGAAACAAGCCAAGAGCATTACGTACCTTCTCCGGCTCTGGGCATTAAGTTGTTGTCTCTGTCTAAAGCAGAAGCAGTGGCAAGAAGGTCAGAGCGAGAGCTGGATGGCAGTCGCACAGCCTTTGGGCAAATATTGACCACACGGCTAGGCGCACTCTGTTCGAGTCTCTCTCGTAAGAGGCGAGTGAGAAGGAACGTTCTGTAGTTGAAACATAGATTAAAAGAAGTGTGAGGTGTAGAAGGAAGAAAGCAGAAGGAAAAAGAAGAACGAAGTGAAGAATGAAGAATGCAGAATGAAGCAGCAAGGAGGGAAAGGAGGCATACCCAAGGAAGCTCTTAAACTCGGAATCGGAAGATGAAGAAGGCGCAGGTATGTTGACAAGGTAGTGCAGAGGCAAGTTCTTTGCCAAAAAGGCCTGAGCAAACTGCTCGACAGAGGACAAGGAAGCCAGATCCAGGCGCATATACTCCACTCTCTTCTGTGCTGTTTCTGTTGTGAAAAAAAAATGCAACATATTGGTTACCAAAGGTTTCTCAATCATGTCACCTTGGTTTGTTCTAACCTTTACGAATGCGGTCAACAAGCAATGCACCTTCCTCATCTGAAGAACAACCTAAAAAAAAGTACGAACATGGTTAACATAAACAAAAACAAAAGAAAGAGAAAGAGAAATAAATGAAAAGGAAATGTACCAATGAAGACGTGAGCACCAAGACGAGTAAACATGGAGGCCACCTCGAAGCATCCTCTCGTTCCCTCTGCGTCGACGATGAGAGCTACACGTTCGTTCAAGTCGAACAAGTTGAAGAACAGTCTCGTCATAAATCGCCTAAACGTTACGTTCTTTTCTCTCTTTCTTCTCTTCTCCTGTTTCTCTTCTTCGCTTTCTTCTTTCTCCTCGCCTTCACTCTCTTTCTCCTCTTTCTCCTTCTCTTTTTCTTTCGCCTCTCTCTCTTTCGTTTCTTTGTATACTTCTTCTGCTTCCTCTTCCTCTTCTTCCGTTGTTTTGAGACAAAGCAACTCGCGGAGATACTTTTCGAGTTGATCCTTTCTCGAAGAGACCAGCTGCGGGTCTAAAGAGTTGCGAAAGATCGCTTTGGAAGGAAGAGGAGGTAATTTGTTCTTGGCAAACTTCTTTTGTAGCTATTTGTGTGTGTGTGTGTGTGTGTGTGTGTGTTGTTTAGTATGGTGGCTGTTGTTAGATAAGAGAGAGAGAGAGAGAGAGAGAGAGAGAGAGAGAGAGAGGCAGAGAGAAGACAGAGAGAGAACAGAGAGACAGAGAGAGGAGACAGAGAGAGAGAGGCAGAGCAGAACAGAGAGACAGAGAGAGACAGAGAGAGACAGAGGAGAGAGAGAGAGAGAGACAGAGAGAGACAGAGAGACAGAGAGACAGAGACAGAGACAGAGACAGAGACAGAGACAGAGAGACAGAGAGACAGAGAGACAGAGAGACAGAGAGAGACAGAGACAGAACGAGAGCAGAGATACGGCAAGAAACCATTTTATGGAACGTGATAAAGTCGCTGAATCGTTTTCGAACGATTTGTGGCTGGGCGGAAGTGATCGAATAAAGTTCTATATTATATAACTTCAAAAAAAAACACACATTTAGTTGGAAAACATAAAAAAAAGGTGAAGAACGAGAAAAAGACTCACAGTGAAAACTTGGTTGGCTTCTTTTGCATCAGAAGGAGAAGAAGCAGCCAGTTTCAACGTTTTGGTGTCGTTGATTCGGACGTCATAGATGACTGCCTTTTCGCCCAATTTGACAGTGTAGCGCTCCTCCAACGAGAGAGATGATGATGAAGACGAAGAACCTGCCTCTTCCTCTCCTTCATGCAGGTCAAGCCTTTGGTCCTCAAACTTTCCTTCCTCTTCGTCTGCCACTTCTTTCTCCATCTTTATTTTATTTTTTTTGTTTGTTAGAGGATATTTTTTCAGAATAATTAAAAATAATCGCAACATATTGTTGAAAAATTCAAAAAATGGAAATATATTGTCTACAAAAATATCCGATTGGCTAAAATTAAGAAAAAATTCATGCTGGCGATTCAAGCGGTGCTCTCCAAATCGTGAAGATAGTCGTAGCGGGTGGCCAGGGCGGCCATGCCGCGAGTGTTCATGAGCTCCTCCATAAGGCCGCGGTTGTGGCCCCTCACCGCATCATCCTCTAGCGGCGTCCATGGCTTGGCTAACGACTTTGCTGTTTTTCGTAGGGAGAGGGAGAGGGAGAGGAAGAGGGAGAGGGAGAGGGAGAGAGGGAAGAGGGGAAGAGGGGAAGAGGAAGAGGGAGAGGGAAGGGAGGGAAGGGAAGGGGAGAGGGAAGAGGAAGAGAGGAGAGAGAGAAGAGGGAGAGGGGAAGAGGGAAGAGGAAGAGGAAGAGAGAGAGGGAGAGGGGGAAAGAGGGAAGAAGGAGAGGGAAGAGAGAGGAAGGAGGGAAGAGGAGGAAGGAGGAAGAGGGAAGAGGGAAGAGGGAAGAGGGAAGAGGGAAGAGGGAAGAGGGAAGAGGGAAGAGGGAAGAGGGAAGAGGGAAGAGGGAAGAGGGAGAGGGAGAGGGAGAGGGAGAGGGAGAGAATAAAAAAGAAAACAAACCAGCAGGGTGAAGGAGATATCTCCTAGCATGATTCACATGGCCATTGTGCGAGATCAAAGCGTGCAGTACCACCTTGAAGGGCTTTTTGGTCTGCCTCATCAGCCTCAGCACCTCCAGCGCGCTCTGCTCTCCCTCCGAAAGGTGGAGAAAATCTTTAGCTTTAAGTTCTCCGGCATCTTTTCGTTTGAGCAGCTCCAAAGAGGAGAGCAACCACTTCCTTCCTTCCACGTCAGCAAAGTCGAGTCGACGACGGCTGCTCCTTCTTCTTTTTTGTTTCTTTTTTGTTTGTTTGTCCGTTGTTGTCATTGTTGTGCCGTCTTCTTCTGCGGTTAAATCGATTTGCTTTCTCTTTCTTGTTCTTCTTTGCTTCTTTCCTCTATCTTCGGTTCCTTCTGCTACTTCTCTTGCTCCTGTTGCTGCTTCTATAGTTCTTGAAGAAGTGGAAGAAGAGAGGATGTTTTGAATAACGGTACCAGAGGCCAATTCTTCGCCTCCCTCATCAAACAAAGCATGAGGAGCTACTTCGGCCAAGAGAGGGGGGAAAGCTCCTCCTGCTGCACCTTCTCCCCTTCCTACAAGTGAATGAACGTGGTGATGATGAAGAAGATGAGCTGCTTTCGAAGCGATCGTAGTCGCAGAAGAAGCGGAAGTAACCATATTACCAGTAGGTGAAAAGGGGGAAGGGCCTTCATCCTCCTCCTCGTCGAGTTCTGGTGGTTGCGTGTGAAGCGGAGGAGAAACAGGCACTGAGAGATAAGGTTGCCTTGACGATGCCTGCGATGAAGTTGGGGTGTTCGATGTCGGAGAAGATGAAAAAGCAAATAGCATGGGCGTCATCGTCGACGGTTGTTGACGAGGATGAAGAGGTGTGGTGGCAGTTGGAGTGCTCGCTTGCGTTTGCGGAGGCTGTGAGAGAGGAAAGAGGGAGAAAGTTTCATCTTCTTCGCCTCCTGCCCCTCCAAAGGCCTCTTGAGATAAGGGATCGTCACGGTAGGGCTGCAGCTTTTTAAGATAGTGGTCACGTAGGGACTGCCAGGTTCTGCCGGGAAGGATCTGATCAAAGAAACAAAGTAAGCAGAGAGACAGAAAGACAGAAAGAGAGGGAGAACAGGGGAGGAATGAAAGTAGCACCCCAGAAGCTTCAAGCTCTTGCCAGAATAGCTTGCCCTTGATGGCGATGGGAGAACGTGTCCGCACGTATTCCAAGATCTTTTGGTCCTCCTCGGCGGTGTAGGCCACTCTCGTGGGAGAGAAAGGCGTTTGTGGGGGACGCAAGGCATAACGTTGCAAATCCTTTATGAACGCAAGTACCAAGGAATCCAACAAAAAAAATCAGAAGATGAACGTGAAGAGAGAGAGAGAGAGAGAGAGAGAGAGAGAGAACAAAAGACTCTAAAATAAATCCCAAATAGAAAAGAGGAGGAACCAAACCTGCAGTTGGCCGGCTTGCACGCTATCGAGCACATAAGCCAAGGAAAAGACCCTAATGTTCGGCCTGGAGCTCAGCCTGGAAAGATCCGTAGTGCCCGGGTCCACCAGCGTGATCAAATGGTTGTTCCAACGGGTATTCACTCTGCCACCATTGCTCTTTTTTTTTTTTTCAAGTTTTGTTTAAATGAGGGTAAGGGTTAGTTTGGATCAAGGGTTAGGATCAAATCTAAGGTTAGGGATCAGGTTTGCCCTTGGGGGGGGAAAAAAGTGGGGGGAGGTTTTAATTCAAACCTCGATAAGGCCAACGATCTTTGCTTTGGAAGTGGAGGGCGGGACGTAGAAGCCCATGGGTTTGCCGTCCACGGTGAAAAGACCGCTGCTGGAAGCGCTTGCATTGCCCGCGCCTGCCGCGGCGCTCGTCCCCTGAGATGCGTGCATCGCACTTCTGAGCGAAGATCTTTGATTTGATTTGTTTTTTTTTTTTCGATTTGGGTGAGGGTCTTTATTGTAGACAATTTTTCGTGTCGTCCTGAAATTATTTAAGCGAGTGGACAGAGAAAGAGAGAGAGAGAGAGAGAGAGAGGAGGAGAGAGAGAGAAGGAGAAGGATTGAGGGTGGTCAAAAAGGTTATTACAATCTCCACGAACCAACCAACAAACCAAATGTTGCTCTTCTTATCGATAAACACACACACGCACGCACAACAAAAAAAAAATACATTTCAACCGACCCAGCCGAGTCTTTCTCTTTCTCTTGCTCTCTCTCTCCTCTCTTCTTTCTCCCTCATTATTATTAATTTTTTTTGTTCGTTGTTCTTCTTCTTCTCCGGCTTCTGTTCGGTTATTCACCGGCCCGCGGCAAGTTGGGGGAGCGATTCGGGGAGACCAGGCCAACTCCGCCGTAGGCGCCCTCCGGCGGGAGGACGATGGCTTTCTTGCCAGGGGTGGGGTGGCCGCCTGTGCTGGAGTGGATCCAGGGGTGCGTGCCGGGCTGGATCTTTCGGGTGGGCTGGGAGGAGGTCACGGTGCCACCCCCAGGGGTGATGTTCCCCACAAAGGCAGGAGGGGAACGAGGGCTGGGTCGGCAGGGGTTCATCACCGTCCGCATGGTCCTCTCCGCGTCCTCCTTGCTTATGCTGGAAGTGTCCACGCTCCCTTCCCCTCCTCCCACGGGTCCCGAGTAGGCAGCTGCAGGAGAGGAGGATGAGGTTGTGGTGCTGCTTCCACCGCCTCCCTCGAATCGGCTCACCAGGCCGGCGATCTTCGGGTCTGCCATGTGTCTATCTTTTCTTCTTCCCTTCTTTTCTTTGTACTCTACACAATTTGTTTCTCTTGTTTTTAATTTTTTGCTGAGCGACGGTAGGACCTCTCCTTGACGTACGAAACGTCCATATCTTAAAGGGTTCTGCTGAAGACAGAATTTACTCTATTCCAAGGAACTCGATTGATCTATCTGATTTTGGTCGACATCCATAGCCAATCGGATCAGAGCAGATTTGATCCTCAAAAAGAGAATTATGGGAAGAGCAGATGTCTACAATTGTCCACATAAATTGCTTTGTCTGCAGTTTTTCCATCGTGTCGACGGAACATGTTCTCCAACTTTTTCGATTATTTTTTTTATTTTTTTTTGTTGGAAAGAAAGAAGGGAAGGGAGCGCACGGGAAGAGGCGGGGAAGACCAAGCAAGCTTTTGAGTGAGTGAGTGAGGAAAGAGAAGAACGATCTTTGTCTGTGTTGTTTCTTTGGATTCACTTCGCTCAAGATCAGGTTCGAGTTGTTAATAAAAAAAATTGGAGTGAACTTTTTCAATTGATTTTTTTTCCTCCGCTGATAATCAAATTATTATTTTTTTTTTTACCTCACAGAAAGGAGAGAGCGCAAAAGCAAATAACAAGAACCACACAACAAACACAGAAGGAAAAAAACATGGCGGATGCCTACGCCAAGTTCCAACAGTATGAATACAGATCAAACTCCAACCTGGTGCTGACGGTGGACCGCAGCGGCTCTCGCCCCACCAACGAGCCCACCGGCGAACCCGAGACGCTGGCCGGCCGCATCAGGCCCCAACAGTTTGGAGACAGAGCCCGCAACGAGGGCATCCCCAAGGAGCTGAGGGAGCGGCTGAGCAAGAAGAAGGGCAAGCGGAAACACGGCGCGGCGCTCGGCGGAGGGGAGGACGAGGAGGAGGAGGACTTTATGCGGGCGGGAAAGCGGGGCGACAAGAAGAGAAAGGGCATTCTGGAGGTGGAGGGAGAGATTTTTGAGGGCTACCGACCCAAAACCAAAGAAACCCAACTGGCCTACGAGCGGCTGCTCACCTTCATCAAGCGCACGCTCGGGGACCAGCCGCAGGACGTCCTGAGAGATGCGGCCACCGAGGTGCTCATCATCCTGAAGGACGAGTCTCTGCGCGCCCCCGAGAAGAAGGGGAGAGTGGAGGAGCTGTTGGTCCCCTTCACCAATGAGCAGTACGATGGCTTGGTGGACATTGTGCGGCCCATCAACGACTTTATGGAGAACGTGGGAGCTGGTGGAGAGGGCGATGAAGATGAGGAGGGAGGAAGTTCCTCGGCGCGAGGAGAAGGAAGTATAGACGAGCAGTTGGGCGTCAGCGTTGTTTTTGAGGAGAGCGAAAGCGAGGAAGAGGACTATGGTGATATTTTGCGAGACGAAGATAGCGAGGACGAGGAGGAAGGGGAGGACACAGAAGCTATGGACTCTCTCGCCGCTGGAGGAAAGGAGGTGACGATGACGTCCACAGCAGCTGATGAGGAGGATGGTGCCGCTAAGCGGCTCAAAGACCCTCTGGTCGTGGATCCCAAAAAGATCGACGCCTACTGGCTGCAACGAGAGCTCAGTAAATTCTTCAAGGATGCTCTCAACTCCCAGAAGATGGAGGAGGAGGTCTTGACCATCCTCAGTGACAAGGAAGCTGATATCCGTCGTTGCGAAAATCGGTTAGTGCAGCTTTTGGACTATGAGAAGTTTGACTTTATCAAAGTGCTGCTGCGCAACCGCTGGCAGATCGTTTTCTGCACTCGTCTCGCTCGTGCCAAGAACGAGGAGGAGCGGCAAAGAATCGAGGAGGAGATGCAAGAATCTCGCACCCTTCGCTCCATCCTTGCCGCTCTCAAGAGGACCACGGGTGAGGGTGCAGCCGGCGGAGATCGAAGCAAGGAAATCGAACGCTCCATTCGTCAGGAAGCCAGGTCCCTGAAAGCGAAGGACTCGGACCACCTCCTTCGAGCAGGAAAAGGAGTAGGAAGCATCGACGAGGAAGCCAGTGCCCTAGTCAAAGGAGCCAAAGTGTTGGATTTGGAGTCTCTTGTCTTCGAGGCTGGCAGCCATCTCATGAGCAACACTGAGTGTCGTCTACCTGAAGGTTCCTATCGCACTAAACACAAAGGCTTCGAAGAGGTCTCCGTGCCCGCTCTTAAGGCTCCGGACATGGATCCCTCCGAGCGCCTTGTCCCCAAAGAAGAGTTGCCCAAGTTCGTGCAACGCTGCTTCGAGCATGATGAAGAGTTTAAGGGCCTGAATCGTATTCAAAGCCGAGTCTATCACGCAGCTCTTAAAACGGCGGACAACCTGCTCATTTGTGCTCCAACTGGAGCTGGCAAGACCAACATCGCTCTCTTGACCATGTTTCACGAGATAGGACTGAACATGAACGAGGACGGGACGGTCAACCTCGAGAACTTCAAGATGGTGTACATCGCCCCAATGAAGTCCCTCGTCCACGAAATGGTCCTCAAGTTTTCTTCGCTGCTGAAGCCGTTGGGCATTACTGTCAAGGAGCTCAGCGGAGATGTCAACCTCACCAAACAGCAAATCAACGAGACCCAACTCATCATCACCACACCCGAAAAATGGGATATCATCACCCGCAAGAGCGGAGACCGCACTTATACGCAACTCGTACGCCTGATCATCATCGACGAGATCCACTTGCTGCACGACGAACGTGGCCCCGTGCTGGAGAGCATCATCGCACGTACCATCAGACAGATCGAGACTACACAAGAAATGATTCGCTTAGTGGGACTCAGCGCGACTCTTCCTAACTACAAGGACGTTGCCTTACTCCTGCGAGTGGACCCTGACACTGGCCTCTTCTATTTTGACAATCGCTACAGACCTGTGCCCTTGGAGCAGCAGTACATTGGCGTAACCGAGCGCAAGGCCCTTAAACGCTTCCAAATCATGAACGAGATATGCTACGAGAAGGTGATGAAGCTCGCTGGCAAGCATCAGTGCCTCATCTTTGTCCATTCCCGCAAGGAAACCGCCAAGACGGCCCGAGCCTTGAAGGATATGGCCATGGCGAACGACACCATAGGCAACTTCCTTACGGAGGCTTCCAGCAGAGAGGTCCTGCAAACCGAAGTCGAGAACACCAAGAACAAGGAGCTCAAGGAGCTCCTTCCGTTTGGCTTCGCCATCCATCATGCCGGTATGGCTCGAGCAGACAGGGACCTGGTGGAAGATCTCTTTGCTGATGGTCACATCCAGGTGCTCTGCTCCACGGCCACATTGGCGTGGGGAGTCAACTTGCCAGCCCGCACCGTCATCATTAAAGGCACTCAGATCTACAGCCCCGAGAAGGGTCGTTGGGTGGAACTCAGCCCGCTGGACGTGATGCAAATGCTGGGCAGAGCTGGAAGACCGCGCATGGACACTTTAGGTCAGGGTATCGTCATTACCTCCCACTCTGAGCTACAGTACTATCTCTCCCTGTTGAACCAGCAGCTGCCCATCGAGAGCCAGTACCTGCGCAACCTTCCTGACAACCTCAATGCCGAGATCGTCCTCGGTTCCATTCAGAACGCCAAGGATGCCGTGGAGTGGTTGGGCTATACCTATCTCTACGTGCGCATGATGCGTAATCCAACGCTCTATGGCATCAGCTGGGAGGAATTTGAGAATGACAAGTTTCTGGAGCAACGTAGAGCGGATCTCATCCACTCGGCAGCGACCATGTTAGACAAAGCTAACCTTATTCGCTACGACCGTAAGACGGGCGCCTTCCAGGTGTTGGACTTGGGACGAGTGGCTAGTCATTTTTACGTTTCCCACTCTAGCATGGCCACCTACAACGAACACCTCAAACCCAACATGAGCGACATAGAGCTTTTCCGCCTGTTCTCTCTTTCAGAAGAGTTTAAGTACATCAACGTGCGAGAAGAGGAGAAGCTGGAGCTGGAAAAATTGCTTACTCGCGTTCCCATCCCCGTCAAGGAGAGTATCGAAGACCCCGCTGCCAAAGTTAACGTCCTTCTTCAAGCCTACATCTCCAATCTTCGTTTGGAAGGCTTTGCTCTGGTCAGCGACATGGTCTACGTCACACAAAGCGCTGGCCGTCTCATGCGAGCTCTCTTTGAGATTGTGTTAAAGCGAGGTTGGGCTAACCTGGCTGAACGTTGCCTGGCCGTCTGCAAGATGGTGGATCGTCGCATGTGGGCCTCTCAATCCCCTCTCCGTCAGTTCCACGCCACGGCGGAGGTCATCATCAAGAAGTTGGAACGCAAGGACTTTCCTTTTGATCGCCTCTACGACCTTAACTCCCGTGAGATTGGAGAGCTCATTCGCTACCCTTCTCAAGGCAAGCCCATCTTCAAGCTCGTCCACAAGTTCCCTCGTTTGGACCTCTCCGCCTCAGTACAACCGATCACTCGCTCTCTGGTTTCTGTGGACTTGGCCCTCCGTCCAGACTTTGAGTGGGACGAGCAGTACCATGGCACCGCTATGGGCTTTTGGGTGCTGGTAGAGGACGTGGATGGAGAGCGCATCCTCCATCATGAGTTTTCCATCATGAGTACTTTTTGTTGAAGCAGAAGTTTGCCGCGGAGGAGCACTACCTCAAGTTCACTGTGCCACTCTACGATCCCTTACCCCCTCAATACTACATCAGAGTGATCTCCGACCGATGGTTGGGCAGCGAGAGCTTCCTCCCGGTTTCCTTCCGTCATCTCATCCTTCCTGAGAAGTATCCTCCCCCTACCGAGTTGCTAGATCTTCGTGCCCTGCCGGTCTCCGCCTTGGAGAATCCAGCCTACGAGGAGCTCTACACCTCCATGGGTCTTGTGGAGTTCAACCAAGTACAAACGCAAACCTTCCCCGCTCTATACCAAAAAGACGACAATGTGCTTCTAGCCGCTCCTACCAGCAGCGGCAAGACCATCTGCGCTGAATTTGCCATCCTTAAGATGCTAAATGACGCTGCTGCAGCCCAACGCCCCAAAGTCAGGTGCGTCTATGTGGCTCCGTTGCAGGACATCGTGACGGAGCGCATGGAGGACTGGTCGGAGCGGTTCGGCCGTAGATTGGGCCGAAAGGTGGTGGAGCTGACCGGAGAGACCAGCGCGGACCTCGCTCTCTTGGAGCATGGAGAGATTATCCTGTGTACGCCAGAGAAGTGGGATATGCTCTCCCGTCGTTGGAATGTCAGAAAGAACGTGAGGAATGTGGACCTATTCATCGTGGATGAGCTGCACTTGATTGGTGGAGAGAACGGCCCCGTCTTGGAAGTCATCGTCTCTCGCATGCGATACATATCTTCCTCTGAGAGCTCCAGCGGCGGTCATCGCATTCGCATATTAGCTCTCTCAGCCTCCCTCGCCAACGCCCGCGACGCTGGAGAGTGGATCGGCGCCACCGGTCAGACCTGCTTCAACTTTGATGCTCAGGCAAGACCCATCCCGTTGGAGATCCACGTGACGGGCTTTGATCATCCTCATTTTGGAGCTCGTCTCATGGCAATGATGAAGCCCACTCTTCATGCCATTGTTCGTTACGCTGGTCGAGGCAACGCTAAACAAAGAAAAACCAAACGACAAAAAGAAGAGGACGAAGAAGATGGAATGGAAGTTGTATCGTCGGCAACTAGAGAGGAAGGCAAACCAGCTATCATCTTTGTGCCCTCCAGAAAGCACGCTATCCTGCTGGCCAAAGACCTTCGCACCTTTGCTGCCTCCACCGAAGAACCCATGTCCTTCCTGCAAGTGGAGGACGAGGAGATCACTCCCTATCTCAAGCCCATGCGCAACCGCCTGGCCAAGGATTTCCTTTCGGTGGGCATCGGTTTATACCATGAGGGCATGTCCGCACAAGACCGAAAGATCGTGCACCTACTCTTCAAGTCAGGAGCGGCCAGGATCCTCATCGTTACGCACAGCTTGTGTTGGGGCTTGAACAATCTGAGTGCTCACCTGGTGGTCATCATGGGCACCTCCTACTATGAAGGCAAGGAGAGGCAGTACGCCGACTATCCTATCACGGACATCCTGCAGATGACCGGGCGCGCGGGCCGTCCCAACAACGCACAGCAGGAGGGCGACTCCATCGGAGTCTGCGTCATCCTGTGTCATGCCCCTAAGAAAGACTTTTACAAGAAGTTCCTCTTTGAGCCCTTGCCCGTGGAGTCCCACTTGGATCACTTCCTGCACGACCACTTGAATGCGGAGATTGTGACCAAGACCATAGAGAACAAACAGGATGCGGTGGACTACCTCACATGGACCCTGCTCTACCGACGCCTCAGCCAGAACCCCAACTACTACAACCTTACGGGCGTAACTCACCGCCACCTCTCCGACCATCTCAGCGAGGTAGTGGAGAACACCCTCACAGACCTACAGACCAGCAACTGCATCGCGGTAGAGAACGACATGGACCTCATGCCCCTGAACTTGGGCATGATTGCCGCCTACTACTACATCAAGTATACTACCATCGATCTGTTTTCCTCCTCCCTCAAAGCCAACACCAAGCTCAAAGGCCTCCTCGAGATCCTCTCTTACGCCAGCGAGTACGATGCCATTGGCGTGCGACACAAGGAGGCTGCCCCCCTGCGCAAGCTAGCCCATCACTGCCCCCTCAAGATTGGTGATGCCTCCAACCCAGATTCTCACATCAAGGCCAACGTCCTCCTCCAAACGCATCTCTCACGACACAAGCTGCCCTCTAGCGACCTCGAAAGAGATAGAGATGAGGTCATCGCGATGGCGCCACGCCTCCTCCAAGCTATGGTTGACGTTATCTCCAGCGGCGGCTGGCTGAACCCCGCTTTAGCCTGCATGGATCTCTGTCAGATGGTCACTCAAGGCTTGTGGGGCAGCGACTCACCTTTGAAGCAGATCCCCCACTTCAACGAGGAGATCTTAAAGCGATGCGCGGAACACGGCGTGGAGGGAGTGGCCGACATTTTGGACTTAGAGGACGAGGACCGAGCCAAGATTCTTGCCGGACTCTCTCCCTCTCAACTGCAAGACGTGGCCCACATGTGCAACGCCTATCCTGACATCGAGCTGGATTATTTGCTTCAACTCGACGATGAGGAGGAGAAAGGAGGCATTCCAGCGGGAGACAGCGTGACCCTTGCCGTCTCTCTCAAGAGAGAAGTGGACGAGGACGTTCCTGATGCTGCCATCGGTACGGTCGTGGCCCCTCTCTTCCCTCAACACCAAAAGAACGGAACCCGGCAAGAAGGATGGTGGTTAGTTTTGGGCGATCCGAAGACGAACGCATTGCTCTCCATCAAGAGGTTGGCGGTGAAGCGAAAGGCCAAAGCGGCGTTGGAGTTTGTGGCGCCGGAGAAGGCAGGCACCTACCAGTATAAGCTCTACTTCATCTCGGATGCTTATGCCGGCTGCGATCAGGAGTACGATGTGGAGTTGAAGGTGAGGAGGAACGAAGAGGCAGAAGACGAGGAGGAGGATGCGGAAGCAGAGAGAGAAGACATGGACGAAGAGGAAGAAGCGGCAAGGGAAGTGCGTGCTTCGGGAAGAAAGATGCAAGTGGTGTAAAGTTTTTTTTTTGTTATTGAGCCCTCTCTTCTCCTGTGCCAACAAAGAGATGATCAATCACTTCTTTTTTTTTGTTTTGCCGAAACACCGGAGAGTCTTTTGTTCTCTCTCTCTCTCTCTCTCTCTCTCTCTCTCTCTCCGCTCTCGTCGTTGAAGTCCGCGTGTAATGGTTAATTACCACTTGCAGGTGGTTTCGGTTTCGTTTGAACGAAAACAAACAACAAGAAAGAGACGAAACATAGAACATAGAAAAAAAAAAAAAACCTCAAACGTGATAACAAACGTTACTATCATAACAATGGAAGAACTCCTGCCGTGTGAGCTGTTGGAGGTGATTTTCAGACGCGACCTGCCGAAGGAGGTGGTGGCGGTGGCGGCCAGGACTTGCAAGCGATGGTTTCAGTGTTGTCCCGAGGAGCTCCGCTTCAAACTGTCCAGCAAGCAGGTTTGTTGCTCTGTGGCATTGCTGCAATGGGCACTGGAGAACGGCTATTGTTTGACGGCAGAGACTTGCATGGCGGCTGCAGCAGGAGGACATTTGGAGGTGCTACGGTGGGCTCGAGAACAAGGGTGCCCGTGGAACGAGTCGACGTGCGCCAAAGCAGCAGAAGGTGGCCATTTGGAGGTGCTACGGTGGGCTCGAGAACAAGGGTGTCCTTGGGATGGGTCGACGTGCGCCAAAGCAGCAGAAGGTGGACATTTGGGAGTGCTCCAGTGGGTTCGAGAACAAGGGTGCCCTTGGGACGAGTCGACGTGCGCCAAAGCAGCAGAAGCTGGACATTTGAGGGTGCTCCAGTGGGCTCGAGAACAAGGATGCCCTTGGGATGGGTGGACAACTTTCAAAGCCGCCATCCAAGGACATCTGGAAGTGCTCCAGTGGGCTCACCAACAAGGCTGTTCTTGGAAGCCTCGAGGGTGGTGCAATCACCACTACGAGGGAGCCCTGGGAGCAGCAAGGAATGGGAAGTTGGAAGTTCTAAAGTGGGGTTGTGCCAACAGTGTTTGGACTGAGGAGGAGATTGCTGCCGTGGCGGCACGAACGGGCCACTTGGACCTGCTCAAGTGGATGAAAGAGCAAGGATGCAGTATGGGCACCGACTTTTGCACGCGTGCAGCGATGGAAGGACATTTAGCAGTGTTGCAGTGGGCCTACCAACAAGGTTACCCCATAACCCAACAAACCAGTCGGTGCGCTGCCCAGTTTGGGTACTTGCGCTTGTTGGAGTGGCTTGAGAGCGTTGGATGCTGGGAGAAGATACCGTGCATCACTCCAGATCTGCGGGTTCTCCAGTGGCTGAGGGAGAGAGGTTGCCCTTGGTTTGAATATACCTGTAGCTTTGCTGCGGCAGGTGGAAGAGTGGAGACATTGCAATGGGCGCGGGAGCACGGATGCCCTTGGGACAAAGACACATGCACGAGGGCAGCAGAAGGAGGACATTTGGAAGTGCTGAAGTGGGCTCATGAGAACGGATGCCCTTGGGACGATTGGGTGTGCTCCTTGGCGGCTTACTATGGGCACTTTGACGTGCTGAAATATGCCCATGAGCAAGGTTGCCCTTGGGACATCCACACCACCAACGGCGCAGTAAAGCGTGGACACTTGGAGATTTTGGCCTGGGCTCATGAGAACGGATGTCCTTGGGGAGAAGCTACCTTCGACGAAGCACTAGACAGAGGTCGTTTGGAGGTGGTGAAGTGGTTGGAGGAGCGTGGTTGTCCAAGGAAAAAGATTAAGATACTGCTCGAATATGAGAGCGATTTCTCTCCCTCTGTAAGGCAGTGGCTGCGTGAACAAGAAGAGAAGGAAGACCAGGGGAAGGACAAACAAGAAAGAAAACGAAAGAGAGAAGAAGATATGGACGCATCGAAATGATAAAGAAGAAGAATTGTTCCTTCCAAGAGGGAGAGAAGAAGGCGACACAGTAGAAGAATAAAGGAATATTTCTGCTTCGACCCAAGTCTTTTTTCTTTACCTGCACTCCCTTAACAACAATAGCAGTAGCCGCAGTTGTGGCCAGGGGACAACAGCCTTGCTTAGCGGAGGCCCAACACCCATAGTCGCTGACCTTCAAACAATAGGTGGAGCCTTGGATGGGCCTGCAGGAGCAGGGTTGGTCCTGCAAGCGGTACAACTGGAATTGATGCCAAAAGGACTTCAGCGGAAGAGGCCAGTCCGCCATGCTCTCCTCCACTTGCTTCACGTCGGTCACCGAGTCACAGAAACCCAAGTGAACATTGTAGTCGATAGCAACCATTGCGAAGAGCTTTCAAAATGACTTTGAGGTCCAATTATTAGTATTTGTCGTTGGAAGCTCTGCGCATAACGAACAAAATGGCCTGAGAGAAGGGAGAGGCCATGAAGAAACAAATGAAGCACAAGAAGGGCAAGTCCACGTTAAAAAAAAGAAAAAATAAAAATAAAACTACAATGATACCAAGAGCCCTTCTGAGCGCTCCTCTTGGATGACTTTGCCGAGGACGAACTCCTCTCTTCCGTTCATCCTCGTTCACGTTGCCTTTTCACCAACTCCCTTCCTTCATTTTCGTCTGTTTAATGGTTTCGAAGAGTGCGCTGGTTGAAGTCCAGAATGACATTTGGGTTGAGCTCTTTCAATTCCTCTTCGAACTCCATTCTTTCCCTCTGGGCTCTACATCTTTTCGGCCGTAAAGACACTTTCGTTGGACTCGTTTTGTTTGCTCTGGGCAGTCCGTATTCTGCTTCCTCTTCTTCTTCTTCAAATTCTTTTTCTTTTTCTTTTTCTTTTTCTTTTTCTTTTTCTTTTTCTTTTTCTTTTTCTTTTTCTTCTTCTTCTTCTTCTTCTTCTTCCTCTTCTTGTTTCGAGGCTGAGCCGTCTTTTCCTTTGTCCCTTGTTCTCTCTTCTCTTCGTTTTCTTCCAACTTTTGTTGCACCTTTTTATTTTATTTTTTCTGCCAAGATGAGAAAAAAAAAAAAGAAGAAAAGACAAAAAGCATACGAAAAAACCTCACCTGAACGATCTGTGGAAGGAGCTGTCGAATGAGCCCCTTGTGGCTCTTAAGCGCGCCAGAGGGAAGCGCCAACGCTTTCTCCATCGCTCTCATCAGTTGCCTCAACGTCAGAGCACTATCCTTTTTTTAAAAATATGTTTTTAAGATTGAGTTTTTAAACTAAACTTAAAAAAAAAAACAATGCGAAACAAAAAGAAGATATTAAAAAAAGTGCAGGCAGTACCCAAGATCCCCGTCATGACGGCTAAACACAAAGATCATGGTCGTGGTGAGCGCTACCGTTCCTACCAACACCGCGGCTTCTTCCTCTTCCTCTGCGGCTGCCTCTTCCGCTTTGTCCTCTGCTACCTCTTCTTCTCCATGAAAAACTTCCATCACTTTCTCTCTCTCTCTCTCTCTCTCTCTCTCTCTCTTTTCTCTCTCTCTCTCTCTCTCTCTTCTCTCTCTCGCTGATGAAAGCGGGTTTGTTTGGGGAAAAAATTTGGCGGGAAAAATGGAGTCTGACATCAGCTGGGCAAACGAAATTTCCTAGAATTAAAACTTTCCGCGAAAATCCGTTGGGTTTATCGAACAAAAAAAAAAGGTGGAAAAAAAAAGTAGTGGGCGGCACAGAGAGAGTACCCGCTGAAATGGGTCAGAGAGGACGGGTGTCCTTGGGGTAATATGACTTGCAGAGCAGCTGCATGGCATGGACATTGGGAAGTTTTGAAGTGGGCTGTCCTTGGGACGAGGAGGCTTGTGTCGGGGCAGCAACGAACGGACATGTGGAGGTTTTGAAAGCTGAAATGGGCGAGAGAGAATGGACGCCCTTGGGACGAGGAGACTTACTATGTGGCCGAGGAGCATGGTCATCATGAAGTGGCGAAATGGGCAACAGAGAATGCTTCTGAAGAAAAGAAACCAGAATAAAGACAAATAACTTTGTTGTCCTGCTGCTGTACAAAAAAGTGTATGAAAAAAAGAAAGACTATTCTTTCGTCAACGCCACTGTTTTCAGACTTGGGCTTCCGCTTCTTCGTCACCATCATCTTCGTATTCAAACTCTGCTTCAATATCTGATACTGTCGGGTCCTTCTTTTCATTCACGTTATCTTCAAAGCCCTCTTCATCCTCTTCCTCTTCTTGCGCCTCTTCTTCTTCATCCTCCCTCTCGTTCAAATCCTCCACCAACGGCCTCATCACCAACAACGGCAAACTCACCCCAAAGTCCAAGGAGGGAAAGGGCAAGTGCACCCTCACCACAAAGCGATACTCGTGCTGCATCAGGGTTGGCGCGAAGATGCTGCACCCGCCTTTAAAACTTGAGGGCACCAATGGAAAGGACTCCTCCATGTCCAATACCTCTCCCGGAGCCAACCGTGCAGGGAAAACCTTTCCCCTGCTGCCTCCCTCCAGCCGGAATGCTCTGGTTTTGCTCCGACCGTTCTGGTTTTGGGTGGCGGTTAGATGCTCCTCCATGTGGGCATAGATAGCCTGTATGGGGCGGGCGCTCTCAGAATTGTCCACGTGGATGTTTACGCGCATGACTTCGTTCATGCGAAAGATCTTCCTGTCGAGGGTGACGCGGAGGAGGACCTGACCACCGCGGAGGAAGAAAGGATGGATGACCTCCTGACGGTGGATACCAGAGTGGAGGACCAGCAACTGGGCGGCAGCCGGAGGGGAGAGGTGGAAGGCCAGAGGGCAGGATGAAGACCAGACGTTGAGGTGGGGCCAGGGGAGGGCCAGTACCGCTTTGGCTTCGTAGTGAATGGAGAAGCGGAGGCCTTTCTCCGTCCGATGAAAGTTCGTTGGCAGAGCTTCTCCTGGTGGTTATTCATTAGTGAGAAAAAGCAAGAAGAGGCAAGAAAGCAGAAATAAAAAATAAAAGCGAAAAAAAGAGAAGAACGGAGAGCAAAGGTAAGAGAACAAGGAAGAACAAATACCAGCAGCAGTAGTGTGTGGAACAGTAGCAGAAAAAGGCATGTGGTAGGTTCCTTTTTCGAGTGTTTCTTGCTGTTCATGACGTTGAGTCCATTTCAGAGACCCCTTTAGTGTATAGTACTTCTCGAACAACGTGCGACGGTTGGTCGACCGCTTGTGTTCAGAATTAGTCTCATAAGTGGATTCCAGGCCTTGAAGACAAAGGAACAAGCCATTGTGAACGATCTGGCGGTGACGAATGGTTACTGCTATCTCTCCTGTCAACAGTTGGCCCTCTGTGCGAGTTAAAACGACGAAGTTTAGCACCTACAAGAAACGGAGGGAGAAGGAGAAGGAGAAGGAGAAGGAGAAGGAGAAGGAGAAGGAGAAGGAGAAGGAGAAGGAGAAGGAGAAGGAGAAGGAGAAGGAGAAGGAGAGGTACCAGTGTTGACGTAAAAGTTAGAGTTATCCAGATGCAAGGAAACGACCACGTTTGATTCCAATCCTAACGAGTCAAACAGGCTGGCCTTCTTCTTGCCGTACTTCCGTCTAAAGTATTCCTTCCACGATATGTCCTTCTCCTCCGCTTTGATGCCCTTTCTCTTTTGTCGAATATTTCTGCCGTGGGCGTAGCCGTGATTCTCCACCCGATGATTTTGTTGGGCTTCCTCATGCAGAGCCTTCCAGAGGTGGTCATCTTCCGCCACTGCGCCCCAGGCTTTGCAAACACTACCTGCATTGGCCAACTGCGGAATGCTCAGGAAGGCAAAAACCTGAAGTAAAATCTGTTCAAAAGAGATTTGTTTTTTTTTTTCAGTAATTTTGTTATTTTTTTTTAAAAGGAGAAACATCATAAAAACCTCGTAAGGCAGATAAGCCATCCCGTGAAACTCTTCGGGAGGATCCCGCTCGAGTACTACAAAGTCGGCGAGCTCCTCATCCTCCATCTCCGCCATGTTGTTGTTGTTGTTGTTGTTATCGGCGTCGTTGGTCGTAGTCTCCTCCATCAAACCCCACAAAAGAAAAATAAAATAAAGAGAGAACCTTCGTTCTTTGTTTTGTGGATTTTTTGTCGACCTTCCCTTTTTAAGATATTTTATCGACAAATATTCGAATTAGATATCCTTTTATAGGATTCTGATGCCATTTTTGGAAATTGTGACGTGAGTTGGGAACACGACCAGAAAAAGCAGAAAAAAAAGGAGAAAGAGTGAGCAAGAAGGAACTGTGGTTGGACTTTTCTTTTCCTTTCGTTTGAGGCTTCTTCTTCCTTGTCTCTCTCTTTTTTTTTTCCTCCAATCATGGACACGTTAGAACTTTTGCAAATACTATAGGTAGAAATTCGAGAAAAAGTTTCACATTAAAAAAAAGTGGTTGCGTGAGAATGGCTGTCCCTGGAACGCAGAAGAGATGAAAGCAGCAAACAATGGAACGGTTGGAGGACTCAAACTGAGACGGTTCCTCAAGCAGCGACGGACGACTCAACGAGAGACATCACTCGTGGTCACTTTTTTTCTTTTCTAAGATCGTTACCCTTAATTTTGATTTTTGATTGGTGATGGAGATCAATACTTTGATCTGCTAGAAATAACGCACGTGACGTGTATAATATGCAAATTCAGGTAAAGCTGACGCATCACCTTACAATTAAGGAGGCATGATCACAACAGACAAAACATAACTAACCTCCAAAGGCAATGGAAGAACGCAGAGAGGAGGAGGAGGAGGAGGAGGAGGCCATGCCCCAACGGCAAACCCAAAAGCTGCTGCGGTTGCTCTACTTGGGGACCTTCTTGTCCAGCTGGGGGGACCGCATGTGGGGCTTCGCTGTGCCCATCCTGCTGACCAAGGCGTTTCCGACCACCCTCCTCCCGGCCTCCCTGTTCGCCTTCACCGGCCAGCTCTCCTGCGTCCTGTTCGGCACCGTGGTGGGCCAATGGATCGACCACAAAGGGCGAAAGCAAGTGCTGCTGCTGTCCCTCTTCGTTCAGAACGGGTCGGTGTTCATCTGTTCGTTGCTCCTGTACGCTTTTTTGTGGTTGCGTAACGGTGACGAGGAGGAGCCTCAGGCGGGATGGAGGGTGGCATCCATTTGGGGCTTGTTTGGGGTGCTCAACTTGTTTGGGGGTGTGGCTGCGTTGGCCTCCATGGCTGAGAACATCGCGGTAAGCAAGGACTGGGTGGTGGTAATCTCTGCGCAAAACAAGACCTTCCTGACTGGTGCTCACATTGTTCTTGTTTTTGTTCTTCTTGTTCTTCTTCTTGTTCTTCTTCTTGTTCTTCTTCTTCTTCTTCTTGTTCTTCTTCTTCTTCTTCTTCTTCTTCTTCTTCTTCTTCAAATACTGACATGTTTTTATCTCCTTGTGCGTTTTGAAAAGTACAGCAGCCAACGCAATGTTAACTCGAATAGGACTGCTGTGCAAAGTGGCAGCGCCAGTGGCTTTCGGTCTCGTCATGAACTACGCCTCCACGCGGATAGCGTTGCTCTTTGTCTGCCTCTGGAACGTGCTTTCCGTAATTCCAGAGAGCTTGGCGTTGCTTTACATCTATCATCGCGTTCCAGCATTACACCACAAGCTTTCTTCAACGGTTGTCATCAAAGAAGAAGAGATTGAGGAAGAAGAACAAGAAATGCAAGAGCTTAAAACGAGTTTGATGTCAGCAACGTCTTCTGCGACTGAACCACATGAAGAACAGGAAGAAGAAAGAGAAGCAGAAGCGAGACAACGCAACCAAGAACAACACATTGAAACCGAAGATGAAGAACAAGCCATACAACGGAGAGAAACACGAGCCCAAGCAAAAGAAACAAGCCAGAAGAAGAGCAATCCATTTGTGAACCTCTATAAAGGCTGGAAAACCTACGTGCAAACCGAAGAGGTCTTCCTAGCCAGTTTCGCCTTTTCCTTGCTCTTCTTCACAGCCTTAGCTCCTGGTGCCTTGCTCTCCGCCTTTCTCCTCGCTCACGGTCTCTCCGAGCTGAGCATCGCTCTCTTTCAGGCCGTGTCCGCTGCCGTCGGCATGATCTCCACCTTCCTCACTCCCTCTCTTTTCACAATTTACGGCAAGGAGAAGACTGGACTCTATTCACTATGGCAACAGACTTTTTGCTTGGTGATCTGCTTGCTGTTCTTCTTTGGTGCTGCTTCCCGAGGGACGGTGATAATGAGTACCTTGGAGAGCGCAGGAAGATGGTTGCATTGGGATGTTGGAGAGTCGTTTGTGGAGGCTTCTGCCATTTGGATGTTCCTTGTGTTTCTTATTCTCTCAAGAGTAGGACTTTGGAGCTTCGATCTTGCGTAATGTTTCCTTCCATTCTGCTTTTCTTTTTTGCCTTCTTCTATCTTATCTTGTTTTGGTCTTTCTTTCATCAGAGAACGTCAAATCATGCAAGAGGCAGTACCGGAGAACAAACGAGGCACTATCAACAGTGTCGAATACTCTCTCACGAACGTCTTCTCGTTGCTTTCCTACTTGATGGGCATGATAGTGCCTGACCCCGAACACTTTGGCATTTTGGTAATTGTTTCGTTCCTGGCTGTCTTCATTGCTGCTTGTTTATTCACTCGATGGTATCAGAAGCAGTCTCCACGTTTTGAAGTTGTTTGATACAAGTTTTTGTTAGTGCAGTTGAAAAAGAAAAAAAATGAGAGCTGAAGTTGGCAAACAATGTGCGTGTGTGTTTTTTTTTTACTTGTCAAAGGCTTGCACTTGTTGTTTGGTGAGAAGACCTCGTTCGGTGAAGGCAAGCTTCAGGTTACAACCTTCAGTTGCGTCTGTTTATCACAACAACAAAATAAAATGAAATAAATAAGAGCACGTGAATGCAAGAAGAAGAAGAACCACAGAAGGCGAAGGAGAAAAAGGAGAAGAAAAAGAAAAAGAACAAGAAGCAAGAACAAGAACAACATGAGAAGTGTAACGGCAATGAATGATAGAACAAGCACAAAACAACGAGAAAAGCACAAAGCACGCACCAAGGTCAAGCACGTTGTCAAAGGCCTTCACGCCAATCTGCAGGCGCAGCCTCTGGGTGGTCCTCCCGTCGCCCACCATGTGCGCCGCAAAGTGGGTGTTGATGGGTCCCCTGCTCTGCCCGCTGTGGTAGACCTGCTTGTCGTTGAAGTGCACGATGAGGGGCTTGTTAGGCTCAGCGGGCATGTTCTCCAGATAGATGCGGAAACGGTCGTCGACGGACATGACCATCTCTCCCGCCAATTGCTTCTTCAGCACGGTTTTGTCCACCTTTGTTTTGTTTTGTTTTTTTGTTTTTTTTCAAAAAGAGAGGGAGAGAGAGAGAACAAGATAAGAGAACGAAAGAAGAGAAGACAACGACAACGAAGAGAGGGGAGAGAGAGGAGATAACAAGATCAGAGAACGACAACAAAGAGAGGCAAAAAAACTAAATAAAACAAACAAACAAAGGAACCCGAAAAAAGAAACCTTGGGGTTGGTGCGGGCCATCATGTTACGCAAAACACGTTCCTCCTCCTTGCGCTTTCTTTCCTCCGCATCCGTGAGGCCCAGGGAGGGGCAAATTCCAGTATCATCGGCCATCTGTGTGTGTTCAAGAAAAAAAAAAAAAAAAAGCTAGCAGCTGTTGTTCCTGTCCTATTGTGCTACTTTTTTTTTTGGTTCATGTATTACAAGGAATGAAAAGAATGCAAAGAATGGTGCATTGTTGAAATATTTGATCGATTTCGTTGTTGTTCGATTTTTTATTGGTTTTTTGAAAAATTAGATTGAGGGGTAGTTGTGTGACGCACAGCCCCAGATTGGTTGGCACTGTGACGTCAGCGCAGCAGGCAAGAAGAAAAAAAAAGATTGGAAGAAGAGAGAGAGACAATAGCAAAGATCTTTCACAGCCAAAAACACAAAGAGCAAAAAAAAAAAACACACACAATAAAAAACGGGAATGGCAGCAGCAACGACAGCAGCAGAGACGAAGAAGCCCAAGGAAGTGGTTGTGGAGGAAGATGATGAGTTCGAGGAATTCGAAACCGAAGGTAAGAAGATTTGGATTTGTGGCGTACTACGCGGAAACTGTGTTTCGAGCGAGGATGGACAAAGTTTGAAAGACTCACTCCCATTTCTTTCCCTACAGAGTGGAAAGAAGCAGAGGAAGATGAGGAGGACGTAAAACAATGGGAAGACGACTGGGAAGACGAAGAGTTGGACGATGAGTTCTCCAAACAACTACGGTAAGAGGACTGCCTCTCCTTTTGTTTTGTTGTGCTTCTTCCCTTACACTCTCACAACTATTTTTTTTGTTTTGTCAACATAACAGAGCGGAATTGGAAAAGCAAGGGCAAGCCATGAGAACATAAAACGAAATGAAACCAAAACCAAAACCAAAACCAAACCACCACTCTCGCTCTCTTTCTTGCCCACCCCGCTTTCTTCTCTGTTAAAATCTCATTCACGACGACGTGATTAAATCGTTCATGACGACATGAATTTTTAGATAATATCTCTCTTGTCCAGTCTCATGTCTACCTTAAAAATTTAATTAAGCGTTCCAATAATGAATTATAGCAATAGTGTAATGGCTTTGTGCCAGATCTTATTTTTTTGTTGTAGGAAAACTCTTTCTTTTCGACCCAACCGTCCGCAGGGCAAGGAATAATGGCTGAAGATTTTAAGATTACCGGCAAAGGTTGCAAGCAATCAAAGCCTTTCATGTTAATGTGCATGAAACTAATCCTTTTTTCTGTTGTTGTTGTTGTCGTTGTGGCTTTCTTTTCTCTCTCATTCTGTTGTTGTTGGTTTTGTTTTGTCTGTGACGTGTTGCAGTTGTGGCAGCACGCAAGCTGGCAGCTGCTGACAGTAATGGCTTTAGCGATCCTTACTGCGTGGTCGCGCTGTTGGGCGAAGGCGAGTACGGCAGTCTTCTCGGCAACTCGAAGAGCAAGAAGAATAACTTTATGAACAACTATCCCAAGCGAGACAATGTCTTCAAAACCAAAGCTGAGTACAAGACTCTTAACCCAAAGTGGTGGGAGGAGCATTTTACCTTCCAATTGTACGTTTCTTTCTTTCTTTCCTTCCTTCTTTCTTGTCGTTTCTTTCTTTCCTTCTTTCTTGTCGTTTCTTTCTTTCTCGTTCTCATTCTCTTTCTCTTTCTCGTTCTCGTTCTCTTTCTCTTTTCTATTCTTTTCTCTTCTCTTCTCTCTTTTCTCTTCTTTTAATTCCTTGTCTTTCGACTGTTTGGGAAACAGTAAGTCAAAGCCTTCTTCCGTTCAAATGAAAGAACTGCTTGTTGAAGTTTGGGATTGGAATCGGATGACAAACCCAGGTACATTATTTTAATCTCTCTCTCTCTCTCTCTCTCTCTCTCTCTCTCTCTCTCTCTCCCCTCTCACTTTCTTTCTCTCTCTTCATCCATTTTGTTTTGTTGCTATACGCTCATTCTAAAGTTGTTTGTTTGATGTTAAAAAGACTTTTTGGGAGAAGTTCGTATCCCATTGAAGACTTTCAACACGGGAGAAGGCATCGATGAATGGTTCCCACTTCAGCAACGATTCCAGGATGACAATGTCTCTGGTGAGGTTCATCTGCTGCTCTCCCTTCGCCAAAGACGAAGCTCAAAGGTATTTTCGCTTTCCTTCTTGTTCTTAGCTTCCGCTAACACAGTTTTTCAACGCAAACGAACAATAGGAGAAAGAACAAGAGAAGCAAGCAAAACTTAAGAATATTCAAAATGCTCTCAAATCCTCTTTGAAGCAGTTGCAGCTGGATGAAGCGCTAACAGCAGCTATGGACGGCAAGCAACGACAAAGACAAAAAGTGATCACAGAAATGATCAACACGGAGAGGTCTTACGTCAGAGATTTGGCGCTGATTCAACATGTCTTCATCAACGAGTTGAGAGACCGAGCGCTTCTCACTGAAAATGAGATTCGGTCTGTCTTCTCCAACATTCACAAGATCTACGAAATACATATTCAACTGATGGCGGTTTGTTCTTGTTCTTCTTCCTCCTCAACACTTCCGTTTACCTGATCCTTCTTTTGGTTTATTCCGTCTGTCTTTTAGCAATTTGATGAACTTGTTGCAAAGAGTAAACCATTTGTGGATGCAGGCATCGCCACCATTTTCATCGAGAATGTCAACTTGTTCAAGCTCTACGCTATTTACTGCAGCAACCATGGCACCACGCAAGAAAAGGTTCAAAACTTTAAGAACCGCTCTGCCGAGTTTGCTCAGTTTTTGGAGGTATTTGTTGACTCGGGCTCTTTTTGTCTTTCATGTGCACATGTTGATAGCTCTTCTCCTTGTGTTTTTGTTGGGCGACCAACAGGAATGTCTGGTGGACCCAGAATGCCGTAATCTTCCTTTGGATGCATTTCTGATTATGCCACTCCAGAGGATGTGCAAATATCCACTCCTTCTTAGGGTACTCTCTTGTTTCTCTCTCTTCTCTTCTCATTCTCTAGAGCTCTTATCATTTATTTGTTGCAGGAACTTTTGAAAAACACGGCAGAAGACCATAATGAATATGCAGCTATCAAAGAGGCATTCGAGTGCGTCAGCGCTGTGGTCAACGAGGTCAACGGACGCCTCAAGAAAGAAGAACAAGCCAAACGTCTTCTTGAAATCCAGTACTCCATGGTCAATGAGAAAGAGGTCTCTTTCCTCTCTTATTTGTCTTTATTCGCCTTTTCTCTTCGCGTTTTTCTCTTTGCTTATATCTGGTTTGTAATGCTTTCTGTTTTCTCTCCCAGAAATATGATTTTCTCAAGTCAGATAGATTCGTTGTCAAAGAAGGAGAAGCCAAGATAGGAGGACCCAACATCAAACCAACCAAGAAGGGCTACGTCATTCTCTTCAACGACATCATCGCTCTCATCAAGAAGAAGCAAAACAAGGACGGCATAGTCGAGATGGACTTACAGCTCGTTTTGAAGCTGAACGAAATCATTTACTCTTCCAACAACCAAAGCGAAGAGCAGAGTACACCGAGGGAAGAAAAACGCGAGAAGGACAGCGAGAAAGATGCAGCGGTGAACAAGGAGAAAGAAAAGATGGCTCACCAAAAGGAGAAAGAGAAAGAAAAGTTTCCTTACTGCTTGCATTTGATCTCGCAAACATCAAACCATAAGGGCATTTACAAACTCTCATTCGTGGACGAGAAGACGTTGTTGGAATGGGCGGAAGCCATGGAAACAACCTCAAAGAAGTTGGCCGAAAGTACGTTATGTTTTCTCTTTTCTCCTTGAAACAAACTTAACTTGTTTGAAAAAAAAAGGTGTTTCAACGGAAATAGATCTTCCTCAAATATTGTTGGAGAAAGAAAAGTCTGAAAAGAAGTCAAAGGGCTCCAGAATATCCTTCCAAGGTTTCCGACAGAGCTCCGCCAAGAAGCTTCCTTCGTTTCCTCTCTCGCCTCGAAGCAGAGGTTTGCATCAGCTTTATTTTTCTTCGTCTTCGTCTTCTTCGTCTTCTTCGTCTTCTTCTTCGTCTTCTTCTTCTTGTTCTTCTTCTTCTTGTTCTTCTTCTTGTTCTTCTTCTTGTTCTTCTTCTTCTTCTTCTTGTTCTTCTTGTTCTTCTTCTTGTTCTTGTTCTTCTTCTTCTTCTTCTTCTTCTTCTTCTTCTTCTTCTTGTTCTTCTTGTTCTTCTTCTTCTTCTTCTTCTTCTTCTTCTTCTTCTTCTTCTTTTGTTCTTCTTCTTCTTCTTCTTCTTCTTCTTCTTCTTCTTCTTGTTCTTCTTCTTCTTCTTCTTCTTCTTCTTGTTCTTCTTCTTCTTCTTCTTCTTCTTCTTCTTCTTCTTCTTCTTCTTCTTCTTCTTCTTCTTCTTCGTTCAATGTACATTAACGTTTTTGTTTATCAACAGAGAAAAAAGAAAAGAAAGAAAAAGAAAAAGAACACAAAGAGAAAGAGCACAAAGGAAGCGGCATCAAGCACACGTTAGGCGTGCCAGAACGCAAGGACTCCAATCCCACTTTGCTTCTCCCATTGGACTTGAACACCGTCGAGGGGCTGAAGCAAAGGGTGGAAGAGCTGGAAAGAAAGCTGGAGCTGGAAACGGAGAGAAGGAAGGAGTTCCAGGAGGTTTGCAAGAAGCTTCAAGCTGAGGTGCAGCAGTTGAAGAAGGAAAAGGAGAAACTAGAAAAAACAGAAGATGAAGGGAAGGAAGGAGAGAGCGCTTAAGAAGAATAACTCAGAAAACAAAAAACGTACATTTGCGGTGTGAATTCTGTGCATCAACGATTACTGCTCTCACTCTTCACCATTTCTAGGTTACTTCTTAGAGTTACCTTCTCCCTTCTCCTGGTTATGCTCTTCTTTGTTATTTTCTTTTGCACAATAAGTAGCTTCCTTCGTTCCCTCTCCCGCCTCGAACCAGAGGTTTGCATCTGCTTCTATCTTTCTTCGTCTTGTTCTTCTCGTTCCTCTTCTTGTTCTTCTTGTTCTTGTTCTTGTTCTTGTTCTAAGAATTTTCTGAAGGGGCACTTCTCGGTGAGAGTAACGCCAGAAGAAAGCAGTTATCAGTTGCGAAAAGAGGCCAAGCTGAAAGCGCTTGAGAATGTTCTCGTAAGACGGTAGGCTGTTTCCACCTCACCACAATTGTATATTATCTAACCACAATTGAAAGGAAACTAAAGTTCCTTCAACAACTTCAGACCATGTAGCAGTTCCGCAACAACACAATTGAAAGGAAGAAAGAACAAAGTAGAGTTTGGCGTTATAATACGCTAGCATCTTACGAAACGACATCTAAAGGGAATCCTCAACCCCTTCTCCCTTCAACTTCTTGGCCACCCTCTTTCTTTCCCTCTTCCTCTTGTGAGAGGCGTAGAATCCCCCAGCCACGCTCACAAGCACAACAATCAAACCCGCTGTTCCAATGGAGACTCCGATGATGATGGCCAACGGTGAATCTTCATCATCTCCTTCTGCCGAATAACCCAAAATAACTGTGTACAGCGTGCCACCATGTTCGTCCTCATTGTTGGTCTTATCAACTTCGGCGGAGGCGTAAAGGATGTCATCATTACTTGTGGTCAGAGCCATAGCAGACGAGTGGAATTGCCAAAACTCCTGGTTGCTGGCTTGTCTTGTTCGATCACGAGGAAGAGATGCAGAAGAAGGAAAGCTGAAGCCAAGAAAAGCCATCTGGTTGTGTCGGAGCACACCTTGAAAGTCCTTGCTTGAACCCAAACGAAATTTCAACGCTATCACCTGCCTTGCTTCTTCTTCTTCTTCTACACCATCTTCATCCCCTTCTTCAGTCGAACTGCTGCTGTCCTCTTCGTCTTCGATGTTACCGAAAAGAAGTTGCAGTTGAACTACTTCCGCGATGACTTCCGTGTCTTCAGGGACGTTGGGGCGATCCTCTTCCTTCACAGGCTTGATCTGCAACCAGACAGCCTGCTTCTGGTCTTTCACTTCCACCACCAGTACATCATCCAATGTCCGCTTGTCGAACACTGTCACGTTGCTGCTTACTCCTTCATCGCTTGGAGAAGGAGGAGGAAGAACCACCAACACTTCTCCCACACAACTCGTTATAGCTCCGGAATCACAATCCTCTGTGGAAGGATTTGTCGGTGGTTTTGTTGGCGCTCTGCATTCGCTGCCGTCTCTGACTTTGCCCGCTGGACAATAACAGTCACATCTTTGGAGGATGGCCATTATGGTCAGTGCGGAAGATGGGCAAGAAGAAGGGCAAGTACATTGCCATTTCAAGCACAATCCGCCAACGATGCCGTCATCGCAAAGCTCTCCATGAAGTTCAGAGTCCACAATCCCATCTCCGCATTTGGTACAATCGCTTCTGCATTGCAGCGGAGAAGAATCGGAGTTGAGAGGTGCCCCTCTGTCACAACCTTCTCCTTCGTTCACAATAGCATCTCCACAAAAGAAAGACGAGATGGCGCAGATGGAACCGAAGGAGTTCGTTTGCGCGGAGAGCTGAACGGAGAATAATGAGGTGGTTTGTGGTGTGACAGTGTTGCTGGTGGTCAAGAGGTGCCAGGATCCACTTTCCTCAAGTACTGCAAGTTGAAGCATGTTCGCAAACTTTAAAAAAAAATCAGCACGGTTTTTAAAAGAACAGCAAAAGCCTTTACCGTTTGCTGGGAGAACAAAAACTCCAAGGTGATGGATGCAACCGACTGGCCAGGTGGAAGATTTAACTCTTCCGTGGCGAAGAAATGAAAGCAAGGACCGACGACCCGACACGATGCTCCCTCGTGGATAAAAGGGTTTTCCGGTCGAATAGGTATAAAAGATACTGGCCCTACGTTGACGGTTGTGTTGGCGGACAGCGCCGCTGTATCAACTGTTACTTGGCCAAAGGTACGGGCGCCATTCCAATCCTTGAGAGGTAATATCTGCAATGAGCAAAAAACGGCAACCGTTCGCCAAGGATGAGAAGAATGTGAGAGAACATTAAAAAAGGAGACAAGAAATAAGAGAAGCACCATAAAATCCTCGCTATGATGGAGGTGGCCAGAGATAGGAGCGGTCTTAATGGTGATTAAAGGAGGAGGGCAGCGTGACAAGCCCGAAGCACAGCTGGCATCCCAACATAATACCTTTCCAGAACCACATGCGGGTGGCTTCCCACAATTCTTAACAAACACGAATAGTTAAGTATTGAACACAACGATGAAGCAAAAGATGAGGTACAAACTGGAGAACATTTCAAGTTCCAACACATTTGTGTGCCTGGCGGACAGAGAGTTAATCCTTGGAATGAATCGCAGTTGCTTCTACAAACTCCATCGGAACACATCACTTTTCCTTCGGTGCAAGAAACGGTCGTCCCACAGGCTGACAGCGAAGCTGCACACGTGCCGTCCCAGCATCTGGTTGAAAAACAGTCAACAAAACACTGCTAAAATATCATCTGATAGACGAAGGACACACCTAACAGGATATCGCCAGGAACAGGTGGTGGAAGGACATTCATTCCAATTATCTTTGCAAGAGCCATCGCAACACGTTAACTTGGAAGAAGGACAAGGGGCTGTCGTTTTGTCCATACAATCAGAGCAAGACGAACCGCCTTCCCCGTTAAAACATAGCACCCGGTTGGGTGCTGACGTTGTAAGAGTATCACAATGGTTTGGGTCTTCCGTGCAAAACTCTGACGAGCATCTGTTCAAAACATGAAATAATCAAAACTAAAAAAAGGAAGAGAGAGAGAGAGAGAGAGAGAGAGAGAGAGAGAGAGGGAGGGAGAGAGAAAAGGGGAGCAAGAATAGAATAGAAGTGTACCGATAGGGTTGGGAAGGAGGACAGGTAAGCGGGGTTGTGATAACAGGACATCCAGAAGGATAGTTGCAAACCAACCGAAGTTCTCCAAATTCCTCGGCAGCTATTTTATTCCACTGCAACGTTAGGGAGGGTGTTTGAATGAAAGATGTGGATAGAACGCACTTGCGACATAGACCCGTCGTCTCTCGGAATGAACAAAGAGTGCAGTCAACGTATCTGAGTCGTAATGAAACTCCTCCACGCGAGGGCTTAAATCATCCTCCGTCTCGAAACACAGTCTGTGGGCAACATCCTGTGGAACGCCCTCAGTGAAACCAGAAACCGTCCAAACGCACTTTCTCTCCTCATCCGCAAACATCTTGTGAAAGATGACCTCAAACAACGATGGGCCGGTGGGCTGGACGGTATCCCATTGACTCGTGTTGAGGCTAAAGCGAAGGACATGGTTTATTTTTTCCGAATTGGTAGTTTCTCCCCCGTAGAAGAAGAGAAAGTCACCAAGCTTAGTGCCAGAGGCAAACGCAGTTCCCACTCCGGCAGAGTCTCCTCGGAAAGTCCATGCCTGGGTTGCTATTTTATATCTTTGAGTGTTATTTTTAGAGAAACTCAAAAGGATAACATGAAAGCTAAGGAAGAAACCAACATGGGTCGTATTCATACAGGTCGCTTCGGTGGTTGGGGCCGTAGCCCCCAAACACATAAAGCTTGCCATTGGCAGTAATGAGCGTTGTACCGCTTCTTGTGAGGTCGGTTGGTGCGTCCGGCAGTTGGGTCCATTCATACGTGTTGGTGTCTTTTCATATTGTGTTAGTTGAGGTGAATGAGTGTTTAAAAGAGCAAAACAGACAATACCAAAAACGTGGAGATTGTTTGTGTTGGCGTTTGGGAAGTTTAGACCATTCACGTTGTAGATGAGGTCCCCTAAGATGGACTGTCCAGCTCCCATATTGATAGTAAAAGTTGGAAATTCTCCAGTCGCGTTAACTGTTCTTACCGCCATGGTATCTTTTGTGTTGCAGGTGAGTTTTGGGGAATGGCATCGAACAAAGCAGGAACGTACTCAAGTCAACAACGTGGGGGGTAGCAACCTCTTGGCCAATGAGCCATCCTTCGTTGGATGAGGGTTTGAAGTTGGCGGTGAACCAGAAACCAGGGGGAGGCACGGGGGAGAAGGGCACCAAGGTGAGGCCCTGTCCCGCCTCTGTCATACCGCCTCCCATCAAAAGCGGCGCACTGTGGAACAGCCAAAAGAACAAGAATAGCTTCATGCTGCTTTGCTCTCTTTGTTCCTCTCGTGGTAACGGTGGATGTGAAGGAGTTCACCCACCGGTTAGAATTCGACCAAGTAAACCAGTTCATTTGTAGCCTTGATGAAATGAATGATGCTAAAAGTGCGTTTGCCCTAGGGCAACCGATAAAGATCTTTATCTGCCGAAAACCAATCCACTGCTGGAGTAGTTGGACCGTTAGGGTTTTGATTACCACGTCGGGGCATTCACCCCAAATAGTATTACTTGCGAGTGATAATGAAGTTGGCATAAAACTCATTGTGAAAAAGCTGAAGAAAAAGATGAAACAAACCTGTTTCGCTCTCCCGTCTGTGACGAGCAATTTAAAAAATGAAATAGTTAAAATAAACGAAGAGCCGCAAAAATGGCTTTGCTTTGACCTCCCAGGTTGGAGTCAGTGAGACAAGTTCCTTCTCCAACTTTGGGGTGTCCATTCCAAGCAAACAAAAAAAAAAAAAAAGATTTGAAATCGTGACGTCCCGGATGCTTGGTTGTACTTCCACCAGGCCCAGACATTGTCCAACCTCTAGTTTGCTGCCCTCTTCGCAGAGTGTTCGCCCGCAAACCGAGTGTAGTGGTTGGCAGTAACCTGGAGTTTACTTCCTCCTACTCGCCTGGCGACGCCAGCCCAACAAGCGAACGAAACCACAACCACGTCGACAAATATCTTAGCTGGGCTGGACCCGAGAGGAATCGAGTGGGGTACCGCCTTGCGGCTTTGTTGCATCCTGCCACCACCCCAGCTCGACAAAAAAAAAGTAAAAAAGTTGCAAAATTGCTGCAGAATTTGAGCAGGAGCGAATTTATCATGTCGTCCTGATTGGTGAAAAGAAAACAAAAGAAAGTAAAATGAACGACACGAACCGGCAGGGCGCAGCGGGGCCAGCCATACCCGACCTCAGCATTCCTTCGGAGGAGGGAGCCAGCCCCCCTGCGCTGCACAACAACAACCACCTCGATGATGGTGAAAACAACAACGATAACTCGATCATGGGCTTCCTTCACCGCTTGGACATGACCTACGGCCCTCCCGTCAAGCGCATCCTGATGCACCCCGACTTCCCTGACCACTGCGCGGTGCGCGGCACCGGTGCTGTTGTTGCAGGTTTTATTTCTTTTCCGTTCTCTCTTTCTCTCTCTTTTCGATCGCTACTTTTTTCTTGAAATTTTTATTTTATTTTTATTTAAAAAAAAAAGGTGGTGCGATGGGAGTCATGTTTGGGCTGTTCTTCTCTGGCATAACGGACCAGGGACAACCCTTGAAGCCGGACTTTAAGGGGCAGGTCAAGGACGTGGCCCGCAGCATGTACCGTTCGGCCACTTCGATGGCCAAAGGCTTTGCTGTCTTTGGTGGAGTGTTTGTTACTTTTGAATGTATCATTGAAAAGGTTCGTTGTTGTTCTTTCTCCTTTACTTTCTCTTTTGTCGTTGCTCTCTCTTTTTTTCTTTCTCTTTCTCTTTTCTTTTTTCCTCTCTCTCGTTTCTGGTTTCTGGTTTCTCTGTCTTTGCTGTTATTCGTCTCTTTTTTCTTTTGGCTTTGTCTCTTTTTAAAACCGCTGTTATTGTGTGCAACATCAAACAGTGGAGAGGACAAACCGATCTCAAAAACTCATTGCTTGCCGGAGCATGCGCTGGCACTGTCTTTGGCGCTCGATGTAATTTCCTTTCCTGTCTTCCTTCAAGCTTTTGTCTTCTCCTCTCTTCCATTCTTCTTCCTGTGTTGTTGTTTTCTTTCTTTCTCCGTTTCTCCGTTCTCGTGCTTTCTTTCTACCTTTTACTCACTTTTCTCTATCCAGCGGGCGTAGCAGGATTAGCGTTGAGTGTGGTAGGCACGTCTTTGTTTTCAGTTGGCATCGATTACATTATGATGGGTCGTCGGTGGAATCCTCCCAAAAACTCGTATGCCAGACATGAATCGTCTTCTTCTCCGCATTAAAATACACACTTTCTTCTCTTCTCTTTCTCGTTAATGTTTCTGCCTTTCTTCAGTCGTTTCTTTTCTTTCATGACGTTACGCAAGAACACATTCCCTTTCCTTCTGCTTCCTCTCAAGAGAAGGAGCAGCAGCAAGTATTCTCAGAAGCACCGCCCGAAACGCTTGCTCCACGTTCTCTCCGCTCACCGCACTGCATTCCAAAAACAAAGGCATCTCCTGTTCTTTTTCATCTTCTTTGTCTTCTCTTTCTCCTTGTTGTTCTGCTTCTTCTTGTTCTTGTCCTTGTTGTCCTTCTCCTCCTCCTTGCTCTGATTTTTCTTCTTTCCCTTCATTCTCTTCTTTTCTCCAACGTTTTGTCAGGCTGAGCCCTTCCGCAACAGCCACCATTCTCTCTTTCTCCAAATCGTTTTTGTTGCCACAAAGCACCCATGGCCTCCGTCTGGCAACACCAGAAGAAGGTGCCTTCTTTCTTTCTTCCTCGCGAATCATCCGATAGGTTTCGTCGGCGCCGTCAAAGGAGGACCGGCTGCTGATGGAGTAGACGATGAGAAAGCCGTCCGTCCGATGGACGTAGCCCTTCCACAGGCCGAGGTAGTCCGAGCTGCTGGCCGTGTCGAGGATGTCCACAACGTAGCTGGTGTCGTTCAGAGCGATTTGCGTCTGGTAGGTATCTTCGATGGTCGGATCTGTTGTTTTGGACAAACCACTTTTTTTGTTAGGTGAAATAATTTTTTTTTAAAAGAGAAACAAACCATATTTCTGAACAAAAATGTTTTCCACAAAACGAACGGTCAGAGAGCTCTTTCCAACGCCGCCATCGCCGACCACCGCGATTTGATAAACCCTTTCTTTGGGGTCGCTTCTTCTTCTTCTTGCTTCGAAGCTCATTCTTCGTTCTTTTTTAAAGGACAACTTCCCGGGATTATCGGAATAAGGTAATTTCGGATCTTTTTCGGAGAATAACTTCCAATCATTATTCATATAAATGTTCCGAATAATTCCCATTGGATCAATTTACGCTAATTTTATTTGTGGTTCAGAAGGCAAATTGACAGAAACGAAAAGAAAAAGAACAAAAAAAAAAATAAAACCAAAGAATGACGGAGCAAAGCACTTTTACCTCCTTCTCCTCCTCCTCCTCGTCCAACATATACAAGCAGGCATGGCTGCGAGTGGACTCGGAAGAGCGGGACAAGGAGGAGGTGTCCATGTTGATGTCTTATTGTCCCTGGATGGTCAAGCGTTACATCTTGGAGTCTCTTCTGCAAGCCAAGTATTTCTTTTTCCCTCTCTTCTTCTTCTGTAAAAGCTTCTCTCTTTTCGTGTTGTGGAGTTAACGAGGGACTTCAAAAGAAAAGAGCAAAAGGAACGGACGGCAACGAGAGAGCAGGTCTGGGGTGTGCTTGCCTTTGTGGACATTTCCGGTTTTACACCACTCACTGAAGCCCTTTGTCGCTCCAATGCTGCTGTAACTCTTTGCTCTGTTCTTTCTTCTCGCTTTGGTTGTTTGTTTCGTTGCTTCGTTCGCTTGTGCCATGTTATTTGCTTTTGTCCTGTTCCGCTTTGCTGATGCACGAACAAACAGCAAGGAGGAGAGCTGATGTGGTTGGTGCTGACCGACTTTTTCACCGCTCTGTTGAACCTGGTGGAGGACTGTGGCGGCGATGTCATCAAGTTTGCAGGAGACGCGCTTCTGGTCTTTTGGGAGTGTTGTCCTCCCATACATTCCTCTGTTGAAACAAAAGAAACTGACAAAGCAGAGGATTCACATGACTCTTCTGTTTTGTTGGATGAAGACAAAGCAGTTCGGTTAGCTGTTGACTTTTCGCTTGCTGCCTCCAAGTTTGTATATTCTTGTCCTTCTTTCCTTCTTAATCTTGTGCTTGTGTTCTTCCTCTTCTTCTTCTCCTTCTCCTTTTCCTTCTTCTTCTTCTTCTCCTTCATTTCTTTCATTCTTCCTCAATTCCTCCTTTACATTACATTCTCACTTTTGAGCTTTCACACTAAACACACCGACAAAGAATGGAATGGAGATGGGACTGGCAAGCACAACATTCCTATAACTTTGGCTCCTCTGAGAGCAGCAGTGCTGGCGTCACGCCCGAAGCCGAAATAGTGGAGCTGCTCAACTTGGTGCTGCTTCGTGTGAAGGTGGCGGTCACTGCTGGCCCTTTCTTTGCCATGCACCTCGGCAAAGGCTCACGATGGGAGTTCCTGTTGAGCGGAGAGGCGTTGGTCCAAGTGGCAGAGGTGGAGCATGATGCTATAACAGGAACAGTCGTGGTTAGTCCGTATGTTTGGGATGTTCTTCAAAGGGATGGAGAAGAGGCAGGAGAATATGTTGGAACCCGTCTGTTGCCTTCTGGAAACGTTCGAGTGGATGAGAAAAGGAGTAAGAACGTAGAGAACGAAGAGGCAGAACAAGATGAAGATAAGGCGCTTAAGGAGGCAATTAGATTGGAACGAGAAAAGATCAAAGATGAGTTGGTGCAGAAAGAGCGTTTGATAGCAGTGAAAGAAGCACTTTTGGGGTACACTCCTGGCGTTATCCGTAAGAGCCTGGAACTCGGGCTTAACGCAGCCTTCATGGCTGATGTGCGACAATCAACAATCTTGTTCATTTCTCTTTGCGGAAGTACGTTTTCTTGCTTCTTCCATCTCCTTCTTTTCCCTCTCCTTTCCTTGTTCTTCTTGTTCTTGTTCTTGTTCTTGTTCTTTTTCCAGTGTCTATCTTTCCTTTTTCTCACCCTCTTCCCCATTCTCTTTAGTCAATTGTACTAGCGATAGTTGCTTTCCCGTTTTACAGGACTCGTTGGCATCTACTTTGGACATAATATACCATTACAAGGGCAACCTTCGTCAGTTCATTGTGGACGATAAAGGAGCCGTCCTTATCGCCGTGTTTGGGCTTTCCTTCTCCACTTTGGAGTATCACGCCATCTCCGCTGTTCATGCCGCTATGGCAATAAACCTCAAGGTACATCTCTCTCTCTCTCTCTCTCTCTCTCTCTCTCTCTTTCTCTCTCTCTTTCTCTCTCTCTTTCTTTCTCTCTTTCTGCTTCTCTCTCTCTTTCTTTCTCTCTTTCTGCTTCTCTCTCTCTCTCTCTCTTTCTCTCTCTCTCTCTCTTTATCTCACTCTCTTTACTTCCTCAAAAGTTGCTTGCATTAAACGTGCCAAACTCTATCGGTGTTACAACGGGCCGCGCTTTCTGCGGTAACATTGGAAGTCTCTCTCGATGTGAGTATTGCATTGTTGGAGACTGCGTCAACCTCAGCGCTCGCTTGATGGGAGCAGCTGCTCGTCATCACAACAGCTTATCGTTGGAAGATGAAAACGGAGAGAAACGAGAAAAAGGCGCCATATTCATTGATGAAACGACGGAGAGAGCGGTTAGAGAGATGGGAGCCACGTTTTTGTTGAAGCGAATGGAAGACATTCTAGTAAAAGGCAAAGAGAAAGCGGTACCTGTGTTTACGCCCAGTCTTGGAAGAAGAAGGATGCCACGTATCGACAGTGCCGACAAGGTACATCTCTCTCTCTCTCTCTCTCTCTCTCTCTCTCTTAGATCTTCTTCTCTTCTCTCCTTCTCTCTGTTGCCTTGAAGTAATAACAAATCAAATGGTAGGATATGATAGTTGGACGTGAGAACGAAAGAGCGCTGTTGAAGCAACTGATGGCGGAGTATCTTGACAATCGTAGGTTCAAAATTGTCTATCTGTACGGTGAATCAGGCATGGGAAAGACAGTCCTTCTCAGCGAGTTGTTGAGCTACTTTCCGACTGCCATTGAAGTGGACGTTCAAGCCACTGAAGTGGAACAAGGTTCATCCTCTTTCTTTTTCACTTATCTCAAATGCTCTTGTGTGTTTAACTCTCCCCTATTATAAAAGCAACCCCATGGTTTGTGTTTTACCAGGTTTTTTCGCAGTTGTTCCAGCACACAACTCAACAAGCGGATATGTTGGAGGTATTTTTGGATGTATTGAAGAAGGAACCTGAATTGTTAAAGTATGCTCCATTGCTTAGCGCCTTTATGCCAGTCAATCTAGAAGAAAACGAAGGTTTCTTCTTCTCTTCTTTTTTTTTTTTGTTATATAACTTTTATACAAAATAATATGTGTATTGCAGAGACCAAACAATTGACAGGAGAAAAGCGAGAGCGAATGATGATTACTATCATTTCCTACGTGGTGCAAACGGTCATCGATATGACTTCTCTTCCCATCATCATCGTCATAGAAAACTGTCATTGGATGGATTCGTCATCATGGAGAGGTTTAGCGTACATTCTCGACACCGTCAAGCAACTTTACAGCAAAGGAGACCATCTCGCCAACGATTGTTTCGTCATGTTATTAGGACGACCTATTCCTCTTCGACGCCAACTTCGAACAAGAAGAAGCGGAGCAGATTCATCTTCATCTTCTTCTGCAGCTGCTTCCACGAACGACGACCAAGAAGATGAAGAAGATGATGAAAATGAAGAGCAACAAGAACAACTGCCACACTGGCAAAAGGTGTTGGCAAAAGATGAGAACGCAACGATTATCGAACTTCGCCCAATGGAAGAGGAGGAGATCTATAGATTGGCCCTCGTTGTTTCCGGCTGCAAACGCATCACTCCTTCTCAACGCAACAGCCTTGTTTCGTTCAGCAAAGGCAATCCCCTAATAGCTTCCATCCTCGCTAAACACCTTCAAAGGGAATGCAGGAGGAAAGCAGCCGAACAAAACGAAAGAAGCAAAGACAATGAAGAAGACAACGAAGGAGGCGAACAAAGTTACAGAAATGAAGAGGAAGAAGAAAGAGAAGAGCATAGCTTACCAATCTCTTTGGAAACTGCAATACTCAGTCAATTGGATTCCTTGCCACTTCCCCAACAGGTCCTCCTTCGAATGGCTTCCATCTTGGCGATGAGGTTTCATGTGGACCATGCACAAGAGCTGGCAAGGAGGATGGGTTACTTGGAGCAGCTGTTTAAGCAAGGCATAACGATTAAGGACGAACTAGAGGAGCTGGTAAGGATGGACTTTTTGAGCCGGTTTGGTGATTCGCAGGAGCTCATCTACTTTGTGAAGAATCCTTTTATTCAAAGTAAGTTCTTTTGTTCTTCTGTCAAACTGTTTCTTTCGTTATGTCTTTGTGTTTGGTGTTTGTTTCTTTCGAAGGATGTTTAACTCTTGTCGTCAGAAACTATTTACACGACCATCCCGTTTACCAAGAGGCAATTAGCCCATCGGATGATTGCCGAATGGTTGGAAGAGAAGCATGGCAACACTCAGCTCACTTACCCCCTTATAGCTCATCACTATGACGGGGCTCGCATCCCGCAAAAAGCTCTCTTCTTCTATAAGAAAGCTGCAGCAGCTGCCAACAAGAATAACGCATTTATGGAAGCCATCAGAGCCTGGAAGAAAGCTCTCGCCCTTGAAAAAGAGGGACAGCGTCATCCTTGGAGAATGTTAACTCCATCTTCTCCTTCTTCATCTTCTAGTTCTTTATCTCTTCATCATGATTCTTCTTCGTCTCCTTCTACTGCTTCTTTGTCTCCGTCAGTCTCTTCTCCTTACGACACAGAAGGAACAGCAAAAAAGTCAAACGAAGAACAGGAAAAGATGAGTGCTTCAGCAGGAAAAGAAGAAACAGTTGGACGTGAAGCCGAAGAAGAAGAAGAAGACGAAAGTTGGAGAATTGGCTCGTTGGAAATAATGATCGGTATAGCACAACAAAAGACAGGGAATTACAGAGAAGGAGTCAAAAGCATCAAAGCCGGTTTGAAACGTTTAGGACGACCTTATCCAGAATCGAAAGCATCAGACGGACTGTTAGACATACTTCGCGCCAACTTGCTTCATCATCTCTATCCAAAAGTCTTCTTAGGGAGGCGCAGAGGAGATCGTATGCTTCGCCTGTGTTACAAAGCGTACCTTCGGCTGTATTTGTACGCATTTCTTTCTTTCTTGTAGTTTCTTTCTTGTCGTTTCTTTCTTTCTTTCTTTCTTTCTTGTCGTTTCTTTCTTTCTTTCTTTCTTTCTTTCTTTCTTTCTTTCTTTCTTTCTTTCTTTCTTTCTTTCTTTCTTTCTTTCTTTCTTTCTTTCTTTCTTGTCGTTTCTTTCTTGTCGTTTCTTTCTTGTCGTTTCTTTCTTTCTTTCTTTTCTTCCTTGTCCGTTCTCATCTGTGTTGACTCTTTCTCCAGTACTGGCAACGTATTAGCATGGGACGTGGACCATTTTTTACTTTGTAACTTGCAGATGATCAACTTGGCGGAGTTGCTGGACGATCCAAACTTGATGATGGACAGTTACTCTTATCTTGTCATGGAACTCGGTGGATCCACCCACCAAAGGTTTTTTACTCTTTCCTCTTAAGCTTTTGTTGGAGTGCTGCTTCGTCTTGTTCTGCTTCTTGTTGTTGTTTTTCTCGTTGCATTAATAATCATTCACCAACACCAAAGGTTTCCACCAAAGAGGTGGGGGCTAGGATGGCGATGGGTTCACAGACTCTACTCTCGCAAAGTGGAACATCTCCTTCTCCATTGCCAGGGCTCCATGTCTACTCGCATGCAAGCCAACGGCCGCCTCAAGCTGCTCAACATTCGCGACAGCAAAACGCTTCCTGCTGCCCTCCAAGCCGCTGAACAAGGAGCGCAAGCGCTGGCCAGAGAGGGCAATGCGGAAGGACTGGACGACATGCAAGCCATCCACTTGAACTTGCTTTATGCCGCTGGAGATACCAAAAAAGCTCTAACCATTGCTGAGGAGCTTGTGGAACGAGTCATCCATAAACGAGGAGGCTTTCCATTGGCCACTGCGGAGAGCGCGCTTCGTTTGCAGAGCCTGTTGTGGCTGAGAGTCGGCAAAGTGGAGGAAGCAAGAAAAGTGGACAGAGAGATGAAGCAGCGAGGTATGCACAAGGTTTCTGCACTGGCGAGAATGAGTTACTACTGTAGATTGGCTCAGGCTTGTTTGTTGGAGGAGCGATGGGATGAGCTGGAACTATTCTTTAGGAAAGCCATGCAACTCTGTTCGGCGGGAGTGGTCACTCAGTTCCGTATGTTCATCTCTTTGCAACTCTGCTTCGAACAATGTTACGCACTTTGGAAGCATCACCACGACCGAAAGAACAACGATGAAGAAGGAGCAACAACCAAGGCTGAAGAGTTCATTCGACTGGCAGACACGCTCTGCGATTGGCTACAACAGCTGTCCTTTGAATATGCCATTCAAGAATGGTTGTGGGTGGCTATAGGCCTGACTTTTGCTATGCGAGGAGACCACTTTCGAGCACATCGTTGTTGGAGCAGGGCACTTGGCTTGATGGGAGATCATTGCACCAAACCGTTTGCAAAAGCGCTGTTGCTTCAGTGGACGGCAGTTTATCCTCTTCCTTCATCAAAACTGAAAGAAAAAGGAGATGACGGCGGTGAAGACTGGAGAGTGAGACAAGTAGAGAACGCAAAAACGTTGTTTGAAGAGATATGTTCTGTATATCATGTTAGGCAGTGCGAGCAATTCCTGGCTCGCCACAACTTTGGTGTTTTATAAAAAAAAGTCAACTGTGTGTGTGTTCTTTTTTCCTTCTCTGCCCATATCAACAACTGTACAACGCTCTGTATCCATCTCAAGGGGTTCTCCTTTGCCCATTCCGACACTTCCGAATGTCCATTATAAACAGCACAATCTACAAGTCTGTTCATTCCAGGGGAAGAATCCGTTCTCTCTTGCCCATTTCAGCATGGCCAAGTCGCCCAGTTTACTGGACATTTGGTGTCCAAATCCGAAAATCGGATAAAGGCGGATGCCGGCAATTGTTTGTTACAGGAGGAGGTTTGCGCATCTCGCTGTTGCAATGCGAAAACAAAAATAGGGGAAAGGTGGAAGCGGTTGACGGCGTACCATGCCAATGGATGGTGAAGAATAGTAGGGGAAACCGTTTCCTCGCAGAGGGTAAAGGGAATGGCTATGTTCTATTTGTGTTAAGGAGTTTGGCAGCTCTCCATGGTGATTGCTCCTAGGTGTAAGGTTTTCTACCTACTGCCAAACTCCTTGCTTTTCCCCCTGATTTATTCACACACAACCATTACCTTTAAATCCCGACGGTGCAACGCAGGGTGGCCAGTTTGGTATGCCGCGACTCTCAGTTTTGTTCAACCCTGAAAAAACCTGCAAAAAAAAAAACACGTGCCTCAAACGGTTGAATTCCGGCTGTTCGACTCTCATCGATTACCATTTTTATTTTTCTGAATTTGTCGACATTTTTCTGACTGCCTTCAGTTCGACTCTTTGCGGTAACACTTTCGCTGCTTGTCGGCAAAATATATATTTTAATGAATTTTTTCTAAGAAAAATTCTACCACTGAATTTTAACAACTGGAAGAGAGAGATGGAAGAGCCTAGCGCAGCACCAGCGTCGCCTCGGCGGGCCTCCTCCCCTTTGCGAGGCGACTTTTTATTGTACAAGGGCCTCCCGCTGGTCTACACAGAGTGGACGTTGGACTGGCGAACGGCTGTGCCGGAACTGCAGGACCTTGCCAACCTCCACGCTTTGGCTCCGCTTCATTTGTTGCTTGCAGCGGATGAGGAAGGGCTCTACATGGTTCACTTTTGCACGTCTTATCCACGCAACCAAAGTGGCATTCCTCCGGCCTGGCGCTTTGTTCCTTGCAACGATAACCCTGATGCTCTTTCTCAAAAGGTTCCTTCTCCTTTTTCTTTTTTTTCTTTTGATCTTTTTCTTTTTATTCTTTTTCTTTTTATTTTTCTTTTTCTTTTTCTTGTTCTTTTTCTGTTTTTTCTGTTATTTATCTTCTTTTTCTGTTATTTATTTTCTTTTTTCTCTTTTTTCTTCTTTTGTAGTCTCCCATTTTGCATCGTGCAATAACACAGCTGCAAGAATACTTTGGTGGAGAACGGCTTCAGTTCGACCTCCCATTCAAGCATCCTTTCGCTACTGACTTTCAAAAGGTTTGTTTTGTTTTGTTTTGTCTTGTCTTGTTGCGAAACGCTAAAACTTTTGTTATTCAATGTTGATAGTCGGTTTGGCAGCACCTTCAAACGATCCCGTTTGGGACCACCACATCGTATAGCGCCATTGCGAGAACCATTGGCAAACCTAAAGCTGTCAGGTAGGCCAGGCCATTTCACAATTTTTTTGCTTTCTTCTTTGTCGTGTTATTTCTTGCTTTCTCTCTTGCTTTTCTTTCTATCATTCCTCTTTGCCGATCTACTTACTGTTTTCCCTCTCTCAAAGAGCTGTGGGGGCAAGTAATGGAGCCAACCCATTGGGCATCTGCGTGCCCTGCCATCGGGTGATTGGGGCGGACGGCTCACTTCGTGGCTTCAGTGGAGGATTGGACAACAAAAGAGCCCTCCTCCACTTTGAGCAAAAAGTGAAGCAGAGAAAGATGGAGGAGAAACAACACAAGAAAAGGGGAAGAGAAGCAGAAGAGAAGAAGGCATGCTCTGTGGATGATAGCAAACTCGCAAAGCTAACTAACAAATAACACATTTCTTTTCGTTGCTGCGGGCAAAGGAAGCTGGAGGTTCACCACCACCACCGCCACCACTGCCACCTCGATAATAATGATACCGATGCATAAAAGGTGATGGTGAGGAGCCTCCTATGTAAAAATTGCTCCTCTGATAGCTTGGCACGATCTCATCTTCATCCTCTTCATCCTCGTCGTCGCCGCTCAACTCCAAGCAAAAGGGCTTGCCCTCTGCCGTTGCCGCTGCCCATGCTGACCGAACTGCTCTTTCATTCGCTTCTCTTCCATTCTTTCGTTGTCTATATCGACGACCTCGAAAGTTCCAGACCTTGAGAGTGCGGTCGGCGGAGCCGCTGATGATCTTCTCGTCATCAAACTGAAGGGTTGCAACGGACTCGGAGTGGCCATGGAGAGTGTTGACCACCTTCTTGGTGTGGATGTCCCAGATGCGGATGGACTGGTCGGTGCTCCCGCTCACTATCTTGTCTTCGTCGAATTGGATGGCCCAAACGGCGGAAGTGTGAGCCTGGAGGGTGTCCGTGCATTCTCCGGTTTGAATGTCCCATATCTTTATCTGTTGGTCTCCACTGCCGCTTTTCTATATTGTGTGATGTTCTTATTGTCAAACTACAGGAGAAGAGAAAGAGAAACAACGAAAGAGAAAGAAGAATGAACAAGACAAAACGGGATAATGAACACTAAAGAAGAACACGCAAGAAGAACACGCAAGAAGTAGAAGAAGAAAATAAGAGGACAGAAAAAGAGGAAAAGAATACAATTTTTTCGTGGTCGTATTGGAGGCAGTAGACATAGTGAGAATGGCCAGTGAGCACGTTGCGGCATCGCCCCTTTCTTTGATCCCAGATGCGGATGGTGTTGTCCGGATGAGCCGCACAGCTTACCACCTTTTCTTTATCAAACTGCAGGTCGTAGACATAATGCCTATGTTCACAATAAAGCGTTTTAACAAGCTTTGATGAATTGTTCTAGGATGGGAATACGAACGTATGCCCAGTAAGTGTGCTAAGACACTTTTTGGAGTGAAGGTCCCATATCTTCAACGTATGATCGAAGCCGCCACTGCTCATTCTCATGCGGTGAGAAAAGAGGAAGAGAGAATGAAAGCATTCACCAGGGAAGAGGGAGAAATAGAACAACAAACCTGACTATACTTTCCTCATCGAAACGTACGCACCACACTTGGTCGGTATGGCCTCGCAGGGTGCGCATGCATTTGCCTGTCTCGATGTCCCATACTTTTATGGTCTGGTCTTGGCTGCAGCTGACCACCCTGTTATCGTCAAATCGTACACAGTAGACGTTCCCTTTGGGCGTCCTTGTAAGAGAGAATGAAGGGGAGAAGGAAGAACAGACGGAAGAGGGGTAGATTCGAAGGACGACTAAGGGAAGAACAAACAGAAGAGGTACAGAGGGAAGGGAGAAGAGCGGTGAAACAAATGAACAAACCTCGGTGTCCCTGAAGGGTTCTAAGGCACTGGCCAGTATGAACGTTCCACATTTTGATGCTTCGGTCTTTGGAGCCACTGACAATGAGGCTCTCGTTGAAGCGCACTTTAAGCACGTCCGCTTTATGGCCGGTGAGCGTCGTGACCCCCGGGCGATACGTAGGAGACATCCAGGTCTTGTTCACACATGACTTATACAGGTAGACTCGCTTCCAAGAAGTCCTCACGTTGCCGTCATTGTAGGGAGATGGTGATGGCCCCCCAAAAGAAGAAGCGGACGAGGATGGAGAACCTGCTAAAGTCTTGTTCCGCCATCTATGCTCACAAAAGCCACGCCATAGACTGTCATCTTCGGAAAGAACCTTTTTGTTGAGCAGCAGACAAGAAAGGCTTGATGTTCAGACGCAGAGAAAGAGGGAAGGAAAGAGCAGCAGGACGGAAGCCGAAAAGGCAAAGGAAGAATACCAGCAGCTTGCGGCACACCAACGCGATGGTGCCCAGTTCTTCCAAACCCAAATACGCAAGGATGTGAAGGAACAGTTCATCAGGAAAGTTGGCAAGACACGCCGCTGGTTCACCTTCAGTCCCACCAGAGTCAAGGCCTTGAATCGGCTCCTCAGGTGTTTTCAGCTTCGTGTGCTTCCTTCGAAGGAGGTGGCCGATAAGAAGTCTCTCCTTTTCTTTTTCTTTCTCTTTTGCCTGCTCTTTTCCTCCATCCTCTTTTTCTACCCTTTCGATCTCATCCCTATTCGGTCGTTGCCATTGTTCCGCTTCTTGTTCTGCTTTCGCTTCTTTCACTTCTGCATCATCAAAGTCATAAGCGGCACCAACTTTGTCTTTGCTACCTGTACCGTTTGCTGCTTTGTTGAGGTGGTGGGCGGGCGCAAACAACGAAGGCAGGGAGAGCTTCCTTCTCCTCCTTTGCTTGTTGCTGGAGGCAGGCAACGACGGAGCAGCAGGGGTCCCTCGGGAGCTCCATGACTTGTTTCGTCCAAGAGAAGGAGAACTGGCGATGGTGGTGCTCGACGTCAATGGCCGGTCGTCCAAGCGGGAGAAAGAGGAGGAGGAGGAGCTTTCCTCTGTTGCCATTGTCGCATCGTTCATTGTGGTTTGTTTGTTTGTTTGTTTTATTTCTGAAGCAAACCCCTATAGCTTGTTTTTAGAGTGCATCTCCCGGTGAGTATCAGATCCACCAATGCAACCAGAGATCCAATATCCATGTCTACATAATTCACTGAACTGAAATGGAAAGGGAAAAAAGGGCAGCAAGAAAAGTCCCTGCCCTTCCCTGCTGCCTCCAGCTGGGGAAAATCAGTGTCGACAAGGACCACTGCCAAACCAAACCACTGCGCGTCGGTCAATTGAATAGATTGTGCACCTCGCCGATCGACGTTGAAAATCATCAAGATGTTCGTTGCCACGTATGTGTATTCCAAATCTTGCAATAAATGACGTCGGATTGGTAAATGGCAAGCACAAAAAAAAAAAAAGAGCGGGAAAGAGTTGAAGGCGTTACACCACAAAGAGAAAAGAAAGATGCACCAAACAAGGGTACGTCTTTGCTCCTCCTCTTTTCCTGCTTCTTCCTCTTGCTGTCTCCTCTCCTTTGCTTCAGCGCGTCGTCTTTCAATCACCTCCACCACCACCACCACCACCACAAGCTTCTTCTCCCACCACCACCACCACCCCCGCCATGGCTACCAACCTTACTTTCGTCTTACACGACAGCTCTCCCAGTTCTTCCCGGCCAAGGCCTCCCCTCCGCAAGGAGAAGAGGACGCCAAGAAAAAAGTAGCAGCAGTAGCTGCAGCCGAAAAAAAGGGCTCAACCGCCACAACCACCACCACCACCACAACGACGGTGGCAAGCAAGCCCTTGCCAAGGTCTTTGTCCATCCCGAAGAGCATCATACGGGTCCCTTCTCCTCCTCCTTGCAAGGTGGCTTCCCCTTCATCACCCGCTACAGAGTTTGTGGTGCCGCTACACAAAGCAGCCGCAGTGGAGAAAGAGAAAGAGAAAGAGGGAGAGGCAAAAGAGCAAGGGAAAGAGAATGTGGAGAAGGAGAAAGAGAAAGAAGAAGATGAACAGAAGAGAGTAAGTGGACAAAAGAGAAAACAAGCACCACGCGAGGAGGAGGAGGAAGCAGAAGAACAAGAAGACAGAGGAAAAGTGGTAGAACAACAAATGCCTCCAAACAAAAGAAGGACGTTGCATCGAGCGTTGTCTTCGCCGCTTCTCAACCTTAACGATGCTCTTCTCTCCAAACGAAAAAGCGTTACCAAGCATTTGATAGCACAGCACCAGCAAAAACTACAGCAGCAACGTGCGCTGGCCACGGAGTCGAGAAACGAAGAGCAAGCAAAGAAGCTGCAACGAGGAGGGGAAGAGGAAAAGGGTGAAGCAGCGGAAGAAGAACGAGAGGACAGATCCACCAGCCAGTTGCTGAGAGAGCACAGGACGCAATGCGGCAGAATTCTGCAAGTACGACATGGAGACATCACGGGAGAGGCGGTGGATACCATCGTGAATGCAGCCAACACCCATTTGGCGCATGGCGCTGGCGTTGCTGGTGCCATTATGAGAGCCGGGGGATGGTCAGCCTTTTGCTTTTCTAATGTTCTCCTTCCTCTTTATCAACCTTCTTGCCTCTTTTCTTCTTCGTTATGAAAAACAGGAAGGTTCAAAGCGAAAGCGATGAGTGGGTACGAAAGCATGGTCCAGTTGCAACTGGTAACGTTGCAGGTACGTTTTTACTGATGTTTTCTCTCTCTCTCTCTCTCTAAAGTGGTTACTGACGAGAGTTAAACAGTCACGGGACCAGGCCGCATGTCCAATATTCGGTGCATCATCCATGCGGTAGGACCCATTTGTTTCCGCTCCAACAAAGCGGAGATGGTGGAAAAGGATGCTGAGCTACGTAGTGCTGTTCTTAATTCGTTGCTCAAAGCTACTGAATTAGGCCTTCGCTCCATCGCCATTCCTGGTTTATTCTCTCTCTCTGTCTCTCTCCCTGTCTCTCTCTCTCTCTCTCTCTCTCTCTCTCTCTCTCTCTCTCTCTCTCTCTCTCTCTCTCTCTGGTCGTATCTTTCCCTCTCAACCTTATTCTAACTGACTCTCGCTTTTTTCTACAGCCATATCTTCTGGTATATTTGGATACCCAAAGGTTTCTATCTCTCTTGCTTAGTTTAATCTTCTTTCCTCTCTCACTTTCTCATTATGCGCTCAATTTTAATGGAATGTAGCCCCGTTGTGCCACCATGCTTTTCGGTATGTCCTCTTTTGCTGATGCCCTTTTTTTTACCCTTTATCTCATCTCTTTTTTCATATTGAAACATAGACACAGTGGCAGAGTTTCTCAAAGAGCATCCAGAGAGCAGCCTTCGTGAAGTCCGTTTCACCAACTGGGACAAACCCACTGTCGTTGTCTTCATGGAAGAGTTTGATCGTCGTTTCGCCCAAACAGCATCGTCGTCACCCTCCTCTTCACACAACAACAAAGAAGAACAGCCGAAAGAAAAGGACAAGGAAGAAGACTCTTCTTCTTACAAATCTTCGCTTTGATTGAATTACTAATTGACAAAAACATGTACAAAACAGAAAATAACAGAAACTATGGGTTAAGTTACTCATCTTTGCCTTTGCTCTTCATCGTGGAGCTCGGCAACAAGAACGACATATCCGGTGCTCCTCCTTTCTTCTTCTTTCTCTGCTGCGATGATGAAGAAGCACCTCCTCCATTTCCTTCCAGGAACGACGCATACTTGTCCCTCCTGTTCGGCGTAAACTCGCTCGGCACCACGATGGTGCTGTTGTGCTCCGCCGAGATCTCCGTCAACGTCTGGTAGTACCTCAACTGCAAGGCAATCGGGTTTCTCGCCATCACCTCCGCCGCCTCCGACAGCGTGGCCGCCGCCTCCTTCTCCGCCTTGGCGGTGATGATCTTGGCGGAGCCCTCCCGCGTGGCCTCCGCCACGGCCGCCATGGTTCTCTGCATGTCCACCGGGATGACCAGGTCCTTGATCTCCACCGCCGAGACGAAGATACCCCACCCATCCGTCGCCGCATCGATGAGCTCGGTGAGGTGCGTGTTAACGCTGTGGCGATCGGAGAAGAGCTCGTCGAGGGTGACCTCGCCCACCACCGTGCGGAGAGTGGACTGCGCAAAGTTGGTGGTGGCCTGGCAAAAGTCGGAGACGTTGAAGAGGGCCTTGCGGATGTCCTCGATGCGATAGTAGATCACTGCGTTGATTTCGACGGGCACCTGTTCGTTGGATGTTAGCAAGAGAGAGAAAAGAAGGAGGAACGGAGGAAGGAAGGACGAAGAAAGAAAGAAGAGAAAAAAAGCGAAAGGAAAGGGGAAGAAAGAAGGAAGAGGAAGAACGCACGTTATCTCTGGTGAGCATGTTTTGTTTGGGCACATCGAGCGTTCGGGTTTGGATGTTTTCGATCCGGAACTGTTCTGTGCCAGTGTTGTAATGGTACGTTCCTTTTTTTGTGGTGCCGTCAGGTTAGAAATAGAATACGCTCACGCAGCATTACAGAGAGAAGAAAGACAAGAAGAACAGGAAGCATTAAGGAGGGAAGACAGAAGCAAAGAAGCAAAGATAGAAGCATATGCTGAAGAGGAAAAGAACAAGAACACAGGAAGAGGAAAGAAGAAACAAGAACAAGCAGCAGCAACGAGACGAACCAGGCCCAACAATGCGGTGGAGCTTGCCATACCGAATGACGGCGGCCCTCTGTCCCTCCCTCACCCGAATGACCGGCCCGCAGCCGAGCACTCCGCAAGGGCAGCACAGCACGGTGTTGAGGTAGCCCCGGATGGCCAGCATGCTCTTGAAGATGTTGGAGCAGCCGTCGTTGTCCAGGTCCTCCTCGTAATCGTTGTACTCGGTGACGGCTCCTTTCCTCTCCTTCTTGCCCGCCGCGCTGCGTCGCATGCTCCTCGGCGCGGAGGGACCCTTCTTTGCCGAGCCCTCTTCATCTTCTTGCAGAGAGAGGGAGTCGTCGTCGTCGTCGTCAACATCAATGTCGTCGTCGGCTTTCCGCGCTTTTGGTTTTGCTTTGGTGGCAGAAGCAGACAAAGAGGCTGGAGCTGCTTTTTGGCCGCTGGCGGTGAGAGCGGCGTCTTCTTCCGTCTCAGAAGCAGAGGAGGAGGAGGAAGAAGAAGAGGATAAACGTTCTTTATCGCTGCTCATTATTACTGTTTGTTTGTTTGTTTTTTTTTTTTGTTTAAGTTTGGTTGTTCGCTCTGCTTTTGTGTGACGACGAAAGAAGAGGCAGACGCAAGCTTTGGCAAAAAAAAAAAAGAGTTAAAAAGAAGAAAGAAGAAGCAAGACAAGGTCTTTTTTTTTTTCCTATATTACAATAATTATAGGAATTTTATTGGCAATAGAGTTTTCCAGGGACCAATGCGATGGCGCCACATCAGCTTTTTCATGGAATATTTGCGAAATATTTGACCCGATATCGACTATTCCTTTGGAGATGTAACGGTCAAACCTTTCGCTAAAGAAGAGTGCTATGCTTCTTCTTGTTCCTTTCGCTTTCTCCCGCACGGCACCCTTTCCTGATCTTCCTTTGGCTTCTTCTTTTAAAAGAACCTTCACTTGAACTTTGTTGTTTTCTTGCAAGACCTCCCCCCCCCCCAAAGAAATAAAAATAAAAAATATAAAACACAGATCAAAGAAAATGAGCTCTGGCGTCAAAGTGCCTCACAAATCCATGACGAAGAAAGCGGGCGGAGGAGCGGCGGCCACAAAGTACGAGGACTACCAGGAGGACTCGGACAACGACCTCTGCTCCAACATCTTCAAGAGCATGCAGCTGGTCCAAGGCATCTGCTGCACCGTCATCTGCTGCCCCTGCGGCCTCCTGGGCGCGGGTCCCCTCAAGGTGGTGCCGGAGGGCTCTCGCGCGGTGGTCCTCCGCTACGGCAAGTTCAGTCGCATCGTGGGGCCGGGCACGTATCATTACAACGTGGGCGTGGAGGAGTACCTCGTGGAGAGCGTCCAGGTTAGGACAATGGACTTGAGCCGGCAGGTCATGATGACCAAAGACAACGTTCGTGCCTTCATTTATTTTTTGCTTTTCTCCTGCTCTTTCCCCCCATTCTCTCCCTTCTTCTTCGTTGTTCTTCTTCGTTTTCTCGTCCTCGTTCTCGTTCCGTTTATTTTTGCTTCTATGTACCCTCGTTGTCTGCTTCTCTCTCTCTCTCTCTCTCTCTCTCTCTCTCTCTCTCTCTCTCCTGTCTCCTCCAAATGTGGCATAGTCCACCACTGTAAACCCTGTTTACGGGAGAGAGAGAGAGAGAGAGGGTCTTGTTTGTATTGTTTGTTCGCTCTCTCTCTCTCTCTCTCTCTCTCTCTCTCTCTCTCTCTCCTCTTCTCTCCTCTATATTCCTTTCTTCTCTGTTCTTATTTGCTTATCCTTTATTCTCTCTCTCTCTCTCTCTCTCTCTGCTTTCTCTTGCCAATCATCAGGTGACAGTGGATGTGAACGCCGTGGTCTACTACCGCATAGCCGACATCCGCAAGGCCCTCTTCAACGTGAACAACTACTCCTACGCCACCATGAACTTTGCCCAGAGCAGCCTCCGCACCGCCATCGGGGAGAACACCCTCGATGAGCTCTTCAACAACCGCGCCAAGATCGCCGAGTCCCTTCGCAGCTGCATCGACGAGGAGACGGACGAGTGGGGCATCGAGGTCTCGGACGTGGAGATAAAGGACCTGGAGATCCCCCCAAGCATGCAACGGGTCATGGCGGCCGTGGCAGAGGCCACCCGGGAGGGCTCCGCCAAGATCATCACCGCCAAGGCCGAGAGGCAGGCGGCCGACACTCTCTACGAGGCGGCTGAGATCATGGCCGAGAATCCCATCTCCCTGCAGCTGCGGTGGTTCCAGACGTTGGCTGAGATGGCTGGGGACCAGAACAAGACCATCATCATCCCTGGAGAGCTCACCAGCTTGGGAGGGCTTGTAGGGGGAGGTGCAAGCGATGCATTGAAGAAAGCGCTTTAACAGGAGAGAGACGATATAGAAACAACAACATATTTTTTGTACAAAAGGAGAGTTTATTCTTGTATGTTTTCGCAACGCTTCCGGGTTGCCAGCCACTTCTCCTCTGCTTTTCTGAGCTTCACTTCCTGAGAAGCTCAAACAGGCGATCCGCTTCTGCCTCCCTCTTCTCTTTGTTCCTTCCGCCAAACCATGCATGCCGCAGCAGTTGGGTCATGGGCCATCTTTTCGTTGGGTCTAGGAGAACCTGTCCCTCTACGATCTGTTTGGCGGCGGAGGAGAGCCGGGCGTAATGACGTCTCTCTTTGTCAAACCTGACCTCACAAAGGTTTGTCATGAGGGCCAAGGGTGAAAGCGACTGAAAGGGAGCCTCAAGGGTCAACATGTTGTAGCGAACCGCACCCAGGTGGTACATGTTCACATCTTTCAGGTCCAAGCTTCTCTTTCCCTCATAGGCTTCAATAGGCTGAAACAGGACTTTCTTCATCACAAAGGCTTGGCTCCTACTGTGCTTCATCCAACAGCACAAGCAATCTTCCAAAACAACTGTTTCATTTGCTCTTCCCAGCAATTCTCTTCTATTTCTTCGTTCCGGTGGTGCTGTAGAAAGTATTCCAGGTCGTTGTGGAAAGGAGGGATGCCCTCGGCATAGATCCAACGTGCGTAGCTCCCATCGAAACTTTGCGAGGTGCTGCGGCACGAACCTCAACCCAAACAGCTGCAAAAGCTCTTCAACAAGCTGCTGTTGGGTTCCAAGTTTCCTCAAACGTACTGTAGCGATTGTAGTTTTCAGTTTTGCTTTAAGCGATTCTCTTCTGTACAGGCAAAACCTCCTTCGTAACGAATGGCCGAAAACATAGGTTTGCTTTGATGTTCCAGTTAGAGTCGGTGAACGTAGCTTTGGGCAAAGGCGGACCGGGATAAAGTTCGTCGAGGCCATGACGGGTTCCAATAGTCCATGAAGTCGAATGCACTCTTGGGACTACGTTCTTTCTCCATTTTCTTCTTTTGGTATTATTAATGTTAATTGATTGCTGTTACAACAGAGAGGATAGGTCCCAAAGACGAAGGCAATGGTCCTCTCCGCTGGTTAACAATGCTAAAAAGCGTCCTGGATAACCACCACAGCTGTTGCTCCATGCACAAGAAGAAACGTGATCCTTGTTGCCCTTCAACCGAAGTACTTTTTGTTCTGTTTGTAAAGCGAATGTCAACGAAGAAAGCACAGAAGAAAAGAAAAAGAAGACACAAGGAAAGAGAAAAGAAAAATTACGCACGAGTAAACGTGTCCCAAATGTGAACGTTATAGTCAGGATTGCCAACGCCAACGGCCAAATAGCTTGGTTCCTCTCCTGGAGAGAAACAACAGGAAAATATCCATCCATCGTGACTTGCTTTAAATAGAATCTCTTCTTTTGCTTCGTTCTCTTCTTCTTCTTCTCGGCATCTCTTTTTCGATTCTTTTCGTTCTTCTTCCTTTTCTTTTTCTTTTTCTTCTTCTTCGTGTTGTTTCGTTGTCGATGTTTTTGTAGAAAATGACCAAATGCGTGCCTGTCTGTCATAACCTCCGGAAACTATCCTTTGACCATCTTCTGCAAATTCGCACGCTCTAACTCCTCCTCCGTGTTTTACCACTTTTATCATCTCCTCTCCTTTTGTTCCTTCTTGTCCTGCCTCCTCTCTTTCGTTGATCGTCCATAAGCGCACAGTTGAATCACTGGAAGCAGAAGCAACCAACAGCGACGAGGAAGAGGCCGACGATGAAGAAGGAGAAAAGCGACAAGCATTGACGCATGCGGTGTGACCTTTCCACTCGTGTTCCTGTTGCTGTGTTTGACGAATGTCCCAAAGGCGAAGCGCTGCGTCCTCTCCACCGAATACTATCTTTCTACCATCTCGTGCCATGTCGCAACTTTCTATCTTTTTGTGAGTGTTAGAGAAAGACGTTCTATGAAGAAGAGAAAGAAGTAACAGCAGAGGAGAAAGAAGCAAAGCAGCAAAGCAGCAAAGATAGAAGAACTTACAGAACGATTCGAAGGGTTCTTAATAACGCATATGAGAGGATCATCCATTCGCGTATCCCACAGCCGCAAGCTTCTATCTTTCGAACAGGACATCACCATCCTGTGGTGTGTTTTTTTTTTTTTTTTTTTTTTTTTTGCTTTAGTGTTCCTTGTGATTTAACGAAAGAGAAAAAGCAAAAAATAGGGTACCCTCCATCGGGACTGTCAGGAAAAAAGGAGCAGCAACAAATACGAGCGGTGTGCCCTTTTAGACTCAAAAGGGCGGCGCCCCGCTCGGCGTCCCACACGCGAAGCTCTTTGTCCCAGCCGCCAGAAACCACTCGTCCGCCATCTCCCGAGAAGGTGCAATGATGGACCCAGTGCCTGTGGCCCTTCAAAACCAGCCGCGGGGTCGCTTTCAACAGGTCCTCGTCCTGTTGTGCTTCCTCCTCTTGGTTGTTCTTCGTTTTCTTTCTTTTCATTTTCTTCTATCAAATTCTTTGCATTTTCTACATTTTTGACATGCTTTGCATGGCCATCATTCTTAACATTTTTTGCATGTTCTTCGTTCTTGGCATGCTTTGAATCGCAACCATTCTTTACATTGTACCCATTTTCTTTATTCTTTGCATTCATTCTTGTTCTTCCTCACTCATTGGAATGTGAAGAATGTCAACAGGCAAAAAGAATCTCTCTCTCAAGAGTTTTGTTGTTGGTTTCTTCTTATTTCTTTCGGTCTTTGCTGCTGCTGACGGAGGAGTCCTTGGAGGAGGATGAGCTGTCTACATAGTATTCCGGTTTTTTAACATCAATGCCGTACTCATGGAGGGAACGAGTGAGGTCCTCCAGCGTTAACACCGTTCTTTGTCCCTAGTAAAATAGAATATGTGTGGAGAGTAAGAGAAGAGAAAGAAAGAGAGAAGGCGAGAGAGACAGAAAACCTTTCCTGAGCCCTTTGCTCTGTATGCAGGACTTTGTTGCCGCAGCTTGCAGTACTGGAGTGCATCATTCGCGATATCAGAGACAAACTTTTGGGTGGCGAGTGCTATCATGCGCTTCCTGTTGAGGAGAAAGAAAGAATGAGGTTATGACCTCCACTCAAACCGCAAATAGATGGCAAAGCACGAACACCCGTATATCTGGGCACACAAATCCGGTTTTGTTTAAATAATAGGTGAGAAGCTCATCTGGAATCTGCACAATCATTTGTTTGAATCACTCAAATGAGCAACTAACTGTCTGACATGTGAAGGAACCATTAACAGGAAGAGGGAACACGCACCGTGGGCACGACTTGATCCATCGAAGCCAGAAACTCTTCTATGCTCTCTTTCTCGCCCTCATCGAGTGGGTTTGTGTTGTTTGGCATCTCCATCTTTCTTTTTCTCCTCTTTTTTGTGATCGGATGATGTCACCCACGAAGATGATCATCTTAAATGAGGGGTCATCTTAAATCCGTCGGCAAAAACAATGTCACAACGACGTGAAATCAACACCTTTTTTTTTTTTGGTTTACCTTTTTTTTAAGTTATCGTTTAGGTTTAACGACAACAGGTTTGAGCATCCGCGGACAGAGAAAGATAGTTGGAAAAGGCAAGGATGGAGAGAGAGTAGGTCATCGCTGGAGAGCTCCAGTAGGGCCAGCCTCCTCCATCGCTGTTGAAGCCAGAGAATCCCTTTGGGACGCTCGACCCAAACCACTTTTGTTGTAAGAGCTTTGCATACTCTTCCTCGCTTACAATGCCCTATTTCCACAATTAAATGATGTTAGTGTCTTGGTTTCTTTGTCCCATCTTTTGTTTTCATCTTTCTTTTTCTCCTCTTTTTTGCGTACCTTCATAGCAAAAACGAGTCGTGCTCCATCTTCCGGAAATTCTCCACTCTGTGGATCCCATTTCGTTCCGTTCAGAAAGGCGCAATACGTTCCAGGATAGGCAAACGGGTTAGAGCTCTCTTGCTTCATTGAGCCGGAGAAGAAGGCATTGGAAGGCGGATATCGTCCGGCTAGCACTTCTCTTTGGAGATAGTTCACTCCTTCTTCAACCGTTTGAAGAATAGAAGGTGGAATACCTTTGTCCCAACAGTGACAGTCGTTGTTGTCAGGAGCAAAAGTGGAGTAGCTGTCCATTAGGGCGTTGAGAGCTAATGCCGAGGAGAAGAGACGATCCTCTCCTCTTAACACGCCGCCATAGTCTCCCAAAAAGTCATCCCTGTGATAAAAGGCAAATGAGTGTAAGAACGAACGAACAGATGAGTGATGAAACTAAGAAACGAAGAATTTTCATGAACGAAGAATTATAATTACAACAAAGCAACGACAAAAATGTGGTATGAAGATAGAAACAACGAAATAATAAAGAAAGAGCAACAAGATGACATATGTAACGAAACTAACATACCAGAAAGCACCCCCATCAATATCGTGCTTAGCTCCAGCAACTAATAAAGCGGGACATGCGGTTTGCAGAGCACCTTTTAACATTTTGCCAACTTTTGCTAACAACGGATATTCTATTTTTTCCAAACAAACAACAAATCCAAAGTCAACACAAAACGAACAAAAGTAAAAAGAATAACAAACCTTGAACTTGCAAAGGGGTCATCGAAGAAAGAAGACGAGCCGTTCTAGCAGTCATCCACACAAAGTCATAAATAGAAGGATAGTACAACAATGCTATATCCGGTCGTCTCGCAGCAGCTCCGCTTTCAACGGCCCAACTCACAACAGAGGCAGAGTCAAAGAATAGCCGTCCGAAAGCAGAAGTAGACATTCGTCGAAAGTAAGCGGCCGCCTCTCCATTGTTGAGAGAGTAAAGCACCGCGTGAGACACGCCATACAGAAAGTTGGAGAGCACAGAGAGGTCCAAGTTGTTGGTGTTGAATGGCATGGCTACCTCAGGAAAGAGCTTGCGATTTTCTGTCAAGTCGAGCAACCAAGTTTGGCCCAAAAGAAGGTCATTGAGGTTGTGACTGTTGTGCTTGGAGTTTTTGGTGTTGTTGTAGAGAAAGGAAGAAAGAAAGTAGTAGGAACGCGTGTCGAGTAAGTTGGTGCCATCTTGAATGGCTGCTTGGAATGGTTTGTAGGCATACTGTATAATGTGGCAAATGATGAGACAGTTATAATGGCAGTAGAAGAAGAAGAAAAGAAGAACAACAAGAAGAAGAAAAGGCAGAAGACCACAGCGAAGCATACCTTCAATTCCAATTCAAACAGAGAAGTTATGTTTCCATTTCTCTTTTCCCAAGCATCACTGAGCAAAGGAAACGAGTCTTTGTTTCGCGCCAAGATGCCCCCCAAAGCAAGATTCACCGAGGAATCATCCAGGTCAGAGGGAATGTGAAATGCAGCAGCCATGGAGTTGAGACTGTCCTCCTCGTTTTCCAAGTATTGAGCTAATGACTGCAGACCAAGGTCGTCCAGTATCGCGATGGCAAAGTTGGCTATGGTGTCTGTATTTTATTTTGAAACGAATAAACAATGAGAACGAACATGAAGACTGGAGAAAGGAGAAGTTGCCAGCGAAGAGTAAACAGAGAAGGAAAATGAAGATGGAGAATAAATGTAACATAAGAACATAGGAAGAGAGCAAAACGGAGAGAGATAGAGAGAGAGAGAGAGAGAGAGAGAGAGAGAGAGGGGGGGAAAGAGGGAGAGAAAGAGAGACTGAGAGACTGAGAGAGAGAGAGAGACTGAGACTGAGACTGAGAGACAGAGAGACAGAGAGAGAGACAGAAAGAGAGAGACAGAGAGACAGAGAACGGAAGATATAGAAGAGAGAAAATCGAACCAAATTCCTCAATGGGGACGACAAGGTTGACAGGGGCAGCGGTCCACCTGCCATGCTCCAGCTCTTGCGGCCAAAATATGTACTTGGGGACCTCCTCTCCTTCCCCTCCCATGAGCTGATTCTTGTCCCTAAACGTAAAAATGGCTTCCAGACCTTCCCTTACGCTCCTCTCCAACTCCTCTTCCTCTTCTTGCCGAGAAGAAGAGGAGGAGGAGGAGGAGGGCAGAAGATAGCCCAACTGATGGGCTTCCAGCAGGGAGCTCAGCACAAAGGCGGTGACAAACATGTTGGAGTCAGGGATGGCAAAGTAGCGGCGGAGGAGGGTGTAGGCGGCCTCCTCCTCGAAGGAGGCGTTGGCGGGCGGCACAAAGTTGAAGTGTATGTAGGAGTGGTAGAGCCCTTTTTGTTGAGCCCAGCGCAGGGGGAAGGTGCGAAAGGATTGGGTGGAGCGGGCTTGCTCGGCCTGAAGGACCTTGTAGAGCTCGGCGATGCGTTGGCGAAGAACCAAGGGGTTGGGTGGTGACGAGGAGGAGGAAGAAGCGTAGGAGGAAGAAAAAGAAGAAGAAGATGACAGAGAAACCCAGCAGCAGAGACAGAGAAGAAGAAGAAGGAAGAATGAGAACCGCCACATCACGTTTTGCTCTTCTTTTTTCTTTCCCTTTGCATTCTTGAGATGTTTTACATTATTCAAAATCTTATCATATTTTAAATAGTAAAAATTTCAACCATTTTTCAAATATTTTGCATACTAGCTGAACACGTCACTTGAAATTTTGTCGACAGCTAAACAGACCAGGTCCTGGTGAAATACGAATGTAGCAGGCAGACTAAAAAATGAGTACTTAGCAGAGAGAGGTTTCGATCCTCCGACCTGTGGGTTATGGGCCCACCACGCTTCCACTGCGCCACTCTGCTTTCTTCACGTCTGGAAGGTGGCTATTGTTTCGCTGGATGCGACGGCCAATTCCAAACCGAACCAGAGAGATAAACAAGAATACGCATAACTGGCATTTTTCATACTTCATGTCTACAAAAAAATCAGAAGTCGACAAAAATTATCCGCAAAAATCCTCTTGGTGCAAGAACGAAAGAAATGGAACGAGTCTCTGCCTTTGCATTCCATGCTGGAACGGGGGTGCTGAGAGGGGTGGACACCCTTCGAAGCAGCGTCCCTACCAACCTTCCCAACGTGAACTCTGTACAGAACTTGTTTGGTGGCAGTGGGACTGCACCGCCATCTGAACCCCCATCCTTCCTCTCCACCCTCCAATCGGAGCTCACCTTGTCTTACTCCAAACGGGTGGTGGCGTTCATCACTTTTCTTCTTTTGGGCGTGTTGTTTTGTTATGTAGTAAGTGACCATTGTTTTTTTGGGGGTTTTCTACCTCTTTTTTTTTAAACTGTTTTTTTTTAAAATCTGATGGTTAACAACCATCTGACGAAACAATACGTACAGTCCACTTTCTTCATTCTTAGTCCTCGACGTTTTGCCAAGTTTTACACATTCGGTTCTCTCATGCTGCTTGGAAGGTTCTCACATCTCTTTATTTTTTTGTTACTTGCAATGTTTTTGAATCTTTTCTTACATTTTTGTTCTTTTTTTGTTTTTCTTTTTTTTCTTTTTTTTTTCTCTTTTTATTTTGTGCAGCACATTCTTCTTGATGGGACCATGGAAACAGTTACGGTCGATGACGCAACGGTCCAGGCTGCCCGCCACCATCATATACTTTCTGGCCATCGCTGGCACCCTTTGGGCTGCTCTCAGTGTACCTCTTTCTTTCTCTTTCTCTCTTTCTTTTCTTGTTTTTCTTTTTTTTCGTTTTCTTTTTTCTTTTTTCTTGTTTCTTGTTTCTTGTTTCTTGTTTCTTTTTTCTTTTCTCTTTTCTATATTTCGTTTTCTGTTTTAAAAAAAGTATTCTAATCTTTTTGTATTTATTTATTCCAGCTGCAACGGACAGGTGCAACGATGGTGTTTGTGGTGATCCAATTCCTGGCGGCGTTCTGGTACGCCGCCTCCTACATTCCGTTTTGTCACAACATCATCACCTCTTCCGCCAAAACAGTTCTTCCTCTCTAAGAATCAAAAAAAGTATGGTTATCAAAACTGATTTCGTTGTTGTTCTTCTCTTCTTTCTCGTTTGCTTTTCTTCTCGTTTCTTTTTCTTTCGTTACTCCTCTTCTTGTTAATCCACGATGATATCATCTTCTTTTGTTGGATCCATTTTTCTTCTTCTTTTGGTGGTGGTTGTTGTTGAGGAGATTGTCGTCTTCCTGCGTGTTGCTTGCTTTCGTTTCTTGTTCGTCTTCTCTTGCAACATAGAGTCTTCATCATCTGAAAATCCGGATCCCTCGTCTTCTTCCAACCGGTCTTCCTCATTCTCTTCTTCTTCTTCCTTTACTTCTTCTTTGATGCTTTGTTTCTTTCTCGTAACTGAAGTTCTCTTCTTTGTCGTTGTACCCGAACTAGAACCAACTTTCCCCTTCTTCTTATTGTTTGTCTTTTTCTTCGTTCCTTCCGGTTCTTCTTCCTCTTCTTCCTCTTCTTCTGTTTTGTCGCTGCTTTTCACTTGCCTCTTCTTGACCAACCGATCCCATTTGGCAATTCGTTGCAAGTACTCCTCCTTTACAAATGCCTCATCCTCCTCCTTCAAACGCTCCAATCTTTCTTCCTCCCTTTTCTCCTGCTCCACCCTCCATCTTTCCACTACTTCTGGAAACTTGTGTTCTTTCGCTTGTTTTTTGCCTCGTTTTGAAGGAGTTGAGGATGAAGATTGAAGGAAATGAGGAAAGAGGAAAACGAGAACATCCCATAAAGCAGAATTCAAGACGAGTTGCTTTTGTTGCGCCCTGCACATGGGACAAGACATGGATGACTTGTTGCTTTTGGTCTCTCCGCGCTTGAGGCAGCTGGCACAAAAGTTGTTGTTGCAGCAGGTGGACGTCATTGGGTTGCGTACCACGTCTTGGCATATGGCACACTCGAATTCCTTTTGGACTTGCTCCAAAAATTGTCCCTTGGTTTTTGTAGCCAGGTTAGAAAGAAGAAAAAAAAAATAAAACAAAAGAAGAAATGAGAATGAAAAGACAAAAATAGCAAAATAACAAACCTTATTTTTGTCAGGGCCAAAGAACGCCTCGCATATCTCCTGCCACTTCTTCCGGTTGTGCTCATCCAATGCTATCAATTCCCTTATCACCTCCAAATCATTCCACCACCACTCTGGAATCTCGCTTTCGTCCTTTCCTGCTTCTGCTCCTTCTTTCTCTTTCTTCTTTGCGTTTGCTTCATCTTCAAGCCAAGGGCAGGGCTCCTCGTCATCCCTCTTCATGAAATAGCGAATGACTTGAAATCCAGACTGACCGGTCTCGAACCAGTAGTCCATCACTTTGTAGATACCGTCATAGCGATAGCCTTGTTCTTTGGTGGGGGCGTATGGCGATGGTTTGCTTCGTTTTTTCTTCTCAAAGCCTCGGACCACTCGTAACTATTTAAGTTATTGTGGTGAGTTAGTTTCGTAAAAAATAAGGCTTACTTTTGTTTCCCTTCTTTGCCCTTTCACTTTGACTCCTTCCTTTTCTTTGCCCTCTTTCTCTTATCGTCTGTTTTGAACATACGTACAGGAAGCCCTTTACGCCAGTTCGAAAGACATTGAGTGCAAGCATGTCCCCCTGGATTTTTCTTCTTACAGGAATGCGAAAAGGCAAAACAGTTTCGAGCCAAAGCCAAGTTGAAGGAAGCCAACTTTTGGTCACAACTTTGCTCAGCTGTTCGTTTGTTGCCTGTAAGATCTCTTCCTCCACTTAATTTACAAAATCGCATCAAATAAGTTTAACAAGCCAAAAGGAAAGAGGAAAGAAGAAAGAATAACGAATCAAGAAAAAGAGATACCTTCCAGTATAAGCAAACTGAATGCCCTCATCTATGTCATCTTCATACCCACCAGAGAGCACAATGCTTGGCGAGCCCAAGTCTTGTCTTCCGGCTATCCCTCCAACAGGAGGACGATGAACGCCAGACTCACCGCATTCCTGTCGTGATGACCAACAGGTACCCACTCGTATTCCTGGAATCGGTCCGAAATGCTGCAGCAGACGAATAACCAGCAGATTACTTTCGAGCCCACAAACAAACAAACAAGACAAAAATGAACCTGCTGATCAACGATGGTACACTTCTTTGTTTGAGCGGCGCATGATTTACCACCGCCCCACTTCTTGGTAGTATGAGCAGCTGGCTTCATTTGTTTCCTTTTAGTCAACTTGCCAACATTTTTAACATGTTTGCCGTCGTTATAGCACTCGGGACAATACCAATCGCCTATCATGTATTGCAAGGATTATAACGAGTTGTGTGTGTTCAATAAAAACATGTTTCAAAAAATGGGAGAAGAGAAGTAAGAAATAACCTTCTGGGATGGCTGTTAATGGAGGATCGAGACAAAACGTATGATAGCATTCATCACACTCATCACAGATGAGCAACTGTTCACTTTCATTTGTTTTATCGCAGATCTTACAACCTAAAATGAAAAAAGAATTAGGAGAGAGAGAGAGAGAGAGAGAGAGAGAGAGAGAGAGTGGGAGAGCGTGGGAGAGAGACAAAGACGCCAAGTCGAACCAGAATTTTCAGCAGCGACACCAATCGTGAAGTAACCTCCGTTGGCAAGCATGGAGTGGTTCACAGTAATCACTACTCTGTCCTTCGTCGCTTTGCTCATAACTGCCTCTTCCAGTGCAGCCCAGGAGGACTGGTTTGTCTTGGTCGTTGGCCGATGCTGCAACAGTAGATACTGCTCTTTTGTTTGGACCTGTCCTTCTGCTCCATTCAAAGTGAAGTGCATTTCCACTGACTCCTGCCGTAATAACAAAACATTAGAGTAAAGAAACAAATGCTAGGAAGCGAGAAGCGGAAGGAAGAAAGCTCCAAACCTTTTGTTTCACTTGCTCCAATGCTTTGAGGACGGGCTCGCTCACATGCCAGGACCAGTACCACCGCGACGAGACCATCCAGTCAGGGATGTCATCCGTGATGGGCAACAACGGGATCTCCGTTTTACATGGACACACCACGTTGCCCGATGCGCTGTCCCAGCTCGTCTCCAGAATCGTTTCAGGCATCAACCCTTTTGAAGTACCAACCAAGATGAGAAAGATCTTTTTGTTTGAAGAAAAAAAAAAGCAACAACGAACCAGTTCCAGGAGGAAGAAGCTCTCCATCAAGCATTTGTGACGCTTCCTCCTTTAGTTTCGTTTCCTTGGTCGTTGTTTCTGGCTGTTCTTCGGGGTCCTCGTTGTTGCTACCTCGATTTGCTTCGTTCTCCCCGTCGTCTCCCTCGTCGTTGGGTAGGAAGGCATCCGCGGGCCGCACCACCAACGAAACCGCAAACGCAAACAGGCCTTGCTCCACGTGTTTGTATTGCCAGAGCGCCGTGGCATCCCTCAATTCCGTTCCCGCTCCTATCAACCTTTTTTTGATGGAATGATTGGTTAGTCTTATAACGAAAGAGCAAAAAGAGAGTATGAGCGAGGAGATAGAGAGAGAGAGAGAGAGAGAGAGAGAGAGAGAGAGAGAGAGAGAGAGCAGAGAGCAGAGAGCAGAGAGCAGAGAGCAGAGAGGAGAGAGCAGAGAGGAGAGCGCAGAGCGCAGAGAGCAGAGAGCAGAGAGCAGAGAGCAGAGAGCAGAGAGCAGAGAGAGAGAGAGAGAGAGAGAGAAACAAACCGAAGATGTTTTGGAGTAGCATAAGCATAGTTTTTCTTCTTTCGCACCTCCGCCAAGATCAGCTTTCGCAACGTCTTCACCGTGTCCGATTTTTTCACCTCCAACTCGAACGCCTCTTCCCCCATCCACGTTACTTTCACCAACACCATTTTTTTTTTTTGTTCTCCCCTTATGGTTTCATCACACTGGCGTTGTTTTTTTTTTTTTTTGGGTGTTTTCGTGGTGTGTGGGGACAAACAAAGGGAGAGGATGTTTGGGCAAACCTTTCCCGCGCTTTTTTTTTGTGTTTTTTCGTCGACCCAACAACGTATGATTTCGGATTGGGTGGATGATATCATCTATCAACGATCAGGTGATTTCTTTTTTTTTTTTTCTTTTCTTTTTCTTTTCCGTTGAAATAAAAAAAAACTGCCATAGTGCTCTGCACGACCTTCATTTTACTGGTGGGATTGAAGGAGGAAGCTGAGGTCGCTCCCGCTTGTGTGCTCCTTGGGCTGCTGCCCGTGCACAAAGACGCGCGCTCCGTTGATGCCTTCCAGCTGCACGCTGTCGTCCTCGACGTGCAACATGGCGCCCTCGCGCAGGCCCACCACCATTCGACCCTGGTTCTCCTCCACCTCGTGAAACTCTTGCAGTCGCTTCTCCCGTGTCTCGCCCATGTGTTTGGAGGAAGGGTCTGGATCGAGATAGTGGGGATTGATGTTGAAAGGTACCAAGTTCAAAGCATCAAAAGAAGGAGGATAAACTGTATATATGGGTTTGTGTGTGTGAGAGAGAGGGAGAGAGAGGAGAGGAGAGGAGAAGAGAGGAGAAGTTTAACCTATTGGCATATCATTTGTGGTCCGAATAGAACAGCATGCCACGTTGGAGCCTGCACTGGTGCCGATGTAAGGCATGCCCTGCGCTACCCGTTGGCGGATGGGCTCGATGACGTTGTTGTCGTAGAGCGCTTTGAGGAGGCGAAAGGAGTTGCCGCCGCCGATGAAGATGGCGTCTGCCTCCTCCACCGCTTGCACGGGGTCCGCGTGTTGGTGGATGCTGCGAAGGGAAAAGCCGTTGGCCTCGAAAGCCTTTTTCGCTGTGTTTTCGTAGTTGTCCCAGTCTCTAAGAGCCCATGGGACAAACAGCACATTCACTGGAACGAACATGGAAGGAGAGAGAGATAGACAAAGAGAGAGAGAGAGAGAGAGAGAGAGAGATTAAGTTTTGTTTGTCCTTAAAGATCCAAGGAGTGCTGGAGGGTACGTACTTCGTTGCGGCGACTCACGAAGTAAAAAACCTTTGATGGTATCTGAGCAATGCTCCAAATAGCCGCTGCCATGCAGAGTGGAGTTGCTGATCAACAAAAGGCGTCTTCTGGCGTGCATGGTCCCCTTTCTCCGTTTGCAAAACGCTATTCTTCGTATTGCAAAAATGAGCTAAGAACAAAATTTCCATAACAAAAAAAAAAACTCGCACACGGTGAGGATCGATCCCCATTAGTGCAACATTTTAATATTAAAAAAATACAAAAGAAATCGCACCCGGTGGGGATCGAACCCACAATCTTCTGCTTAGGAGGCAGACGCGTTTCCATTGCGCCACGGGTGCCATTAGCTGTAGCCTTCCAACTAAACTATGAAACAGGTTCACTATTTTGGATGGGGAAAGAAGTGAAACTTCACAAAGAAGTTTTGGTGAAAGAGAAGAAGAAAGAAGTCCTTTGGCCAAAAAAAAAAAATAAACAGAACAACAAAACGAGGTTAGCCAAGGTGAGTTTATTTTGTTTTGTATTTTATATATTCTTAGAGCAAAGACGCACAAGAACAATTTGAACGATGGATGCTGTATGGCGGCTCTTGCAAACGACAACATCGACAACATCAACATCAACATCACAATCCCAAGAAAGTGAGGAAATCAAAACTCATCATGCAGACACCGCACGAAACGAAGAAACGGAAGAAGAAGAACAAGAACAACAAATCTCATCTCAGGGACAAGAACAGCAAGAACAACAACAGCTGCAACAGCTACAACAACTAGAACGATTCTTGCAAGAAGTCACCGAAGAAGACCTGCTACGTTTTCGCAACCAGGAACTCCAACACATCGAGGAAGAGACCCTAGCTCTATTAGAGCTGCAAAAAATGCTCCACACCCTTGTCCAGGAACAAGGGGAGGACCTCCAAGTGGTGGAAGAGAATGTGGGGGACGCTGAGCAGGACACGAAGGAGGCTGTCTTTACCTTGGCCAAGGCCTCCAGGATCAACGCCGCCTCCTGTCGCCTGAAATCCATTTTGTGGGGCGCGGGTCTTGGCTCGGGGCTTGGCGCTGTGGCAGGCGGCGCCTTGGGCTTGGTTGGGACTCCTGTTGCTGCTCTTATTCGTATGTATCCACCTGTTCCGTTTGATTTAATCCTCGTTAGGTCTTATTTGCCGTCACGTTCTCTAGCTCTCTCTCTCTCTCTCTCTCTCTCTCTCACCTTCCCTCTTCTCTCCCTCTCGCGCGTGCTCTTTCTTCCTCCCTTTGTCTCTGTCTCTTATTCTCTCTCTCTCTCTCTCTCTCTCTCTCTATTGCTTGTTTAATTTGTACTTAACCTCTTTTCTCTGCTCTCTCTCTCTCTCTCTCTCTCTCTCTCTCTCTCCTTTGTTATCTTTTTCTTTTTAAGTTGGTGCTGGCGGAGCAGCAACTCTTGGTTTAGCAGGTGGAGGTTTAGGCCACTCTGTAGGCTCCTTCATCGAAAAGCAGATCAACAGAGAGGTAGACAAAGAGCTCATCACCCACCACCATCGCAAGGTGTGGGTAGACGATGAACTTTGTCGCAACTGTATGGAGTGTGGAGCAGAGTTCACTTTGTTTCTACGGCGACATCATTGTAGAATCTGCGGGTTCGTCTATATTATGCTTTCTTGCGATTTCTTTCTTGTCATTTCTTTCTTTCGTTCTTTGTCACTAAAGTTACTTTTGATGGTTTTAGCGGTATCTTTTGTGCCTCTTGTTGTCAACACGAACGAGAGCTGAAGTATCCAGGCGTGGAGCAGCCCATCTTGCAACGGATATGCAAGCACTGTGCCGAACATTCGCCGCATTCGCAACCAAATTCTTCTACTTCTTCTTCTTCTTCTTCCTCATCATGACACATGTATTTAGTTTTTTTGTTTTGTATATATTGTAAATATTGTATTGTTCTCTTCGTTGCTCTCCTCGTCGTGCTCTCGCTCTTCCATCCGAGTTCTGCAGCTGATCCATCACATCATCCATCCCCCCTCGATCTCATTTTTGTCGACTTTGATCAGATCATATCCATGTGTCGACATGAGCAGTTTGTTTTCTGTGACGACACGAAGTCAGTTCTTTGTCCACAAAAAAAATAACGAAAAAAAACGGAAAACAAAAAAAAAAAGATGGAGAACGACTATCGCAGCGATGAGGAAGACCTGGAAGCTATCACCGCACAGGCCATCGATGCCTACCGCAGAGTGGCCGCCAACTTGGAGAAGCGGGAGAAAGCGATCGAGCAGAGGGAGGCCCACATGAAGAAGGTGGCTGATCTGATGCACGCAAACTACTCCAAGGTGAAGGAGCGGGTGCTGCTGGACGTTGGAGGCAAACGGTTCGCCACGTCCAAGTCTTCCTTCTCACGCTTCGAGAACAACTTCTTTTGGAGCATGCTCTGCGCGGGAGAGCCCTGCAGCGAGGACGGAACCTACTTTATCGACCGGAACCCAAAGTTCTTTGACCGGGTCTTGGACTACCTCCGCACAGGCGAGTTGAATGCCAAGGGTCTCGATGCGTACGCTCGGGAGAAGGTGAAACGGGACCTCCAGTTCTATTTGCTTCCTCTTCCACCCGGTTGGACGACGGACGACGCCACGACTACAAGCGCTCAACGGAGGGAAAACAGCCGGGACGAAGAGGAAGAGGAAGAAGAGGAAGAATACGGGGCAGAGAACGAAAACGATGAAAAGAAAGAAAGGAAAGAACGGAGAGTGGACCGAGGGAGGGAAACGCAAACAAGCATGGATCGATGGGACTACGAAGAAGAAAGAGGAACAGAGTCAAAAGAAGAGGATCTAAGGGATAGAGAGACCGATGCAGATACCGCAGAAGGCGAAGAAGAACCGACCGAGATAGCCCACAGAACGGCTGGTCGTTATGGCACGCAAAAACGCAGCAACGACACGACGGAAGAGCACCACCACTCCAACGAGAATGAAGGCCAGCGGGACAACAAACGAAGAAAGAGCAGTGGCCACAACAACAACAACGGTAACAACAAACAAGACCTCAAAAGAGCAGACTAGTTTACCCCCTTTGAAAAGAAACATAAGCAAAAAAAAAAAATGTTGGATTGAAACAAAGACATCGTCTTCCTCCCTCTCCTTGTCCACCGGAAAATTCTACTCGGCCCACCGCCGGTACTGCCGCAGCACACACGCAAGGAAGGAGACGTCTGCTCATCGTCCATTGCTATGCAGGCAAGGAACAAACATCCTTTCTCTTCTTCTCGAAGGGGGCGCTTGAGCTCGGAAGGTCTCTGGGGTTTTCCAGCCTGTGGCTGTTGACCAATTAAAAATCGTACTTTGCCACGTGAAAGTCCTGCTTGCCCAATCGAAAATCAGACGTTCGATTTTATGTCTACACAAATGGAACAGCAAAAGAAAGAAGAAGAGGACGCGCGTTTGATCCCTCCGACGGTATCCCCGTATGCTGAGGCGCGGAAATCTGGTTTGGGACGCGTCTTTCCTTCATTTGTTTGCCAAACCGTGCACCTCTAACAGCACATCACCCAAAAAAAAAGGCGTTCATGGTTTTGGCCTGTTTGCTACGCAAAACATCCCCAGAGACACACGCATCATAGAGTACATTGGCCCAAAGATCAAAGAGTCTCAATGGCGCTGCCTCTCATGGGAGGACATGTGCTACACTCATCGCTTGGATGAGGAGTGGTTGATCGATGGCAGTGTTTCCTACAACACAGCGCGCTTCATCAACCACTCCTGCGACCCCAACTGCAGCTCTGACGTATGGAGCGAAAAAGGTCGCATCTTCATCTACTCCAATCGCCTCATTCTAAAAGGGGAAGAACTTAGGTTTGTTCTTGTTCCGTTTGTCTGGTGCTGGTTGAGAGCTGATTGAAAAACAAAAAGCTATGACTATGGCTATCCTCCTCCAAGGAACGTGGAAGAACTGGAAAGAGGAGAACGAAAGTGCTACTGTGGAAGCAGTGACTGCGTTGGCTACATGGTAGGTCACATGTATCACGAAGAACTAGCCGCTTTGAAGAAAGAACTCGAGAGAAAACAACGAGATGCAGCCTTCTCCCAACGTCGACTTCAACATTAAAAACTTGAAAATGGTACAGTAAACTACTCACTCGAAAGCAAAGGCAATGGCTCCACATTCATTGTTTCAGCCAGTTTCTTCAGATCTTGGATGAGGTTGTTGTGCAACGCGATTCCCTTGGCGGTGTATTCCTCCTGCGTGGCCTTTTCAGGGTCACCCGCCACTAAAACTGGCTTGTCTGGCTCGCTGGGTGGAAGCTCCCTCATTTGTTGCATCAAACCGCTCATCCTGTCTTCGAAGCCAGTATTGAACTTAGAGGGATCCACCGCCACAAAACATAATCCTGTATTGGATGGTGTGAGCGGAAAGAAGAAGAGCTGTACGAAGAGAGAAGGAGGCATGAAGGAAGCTAGACAAAGGGAGAAAGGTACCAAGGTTGCATTGGGTGTCGCTGCTGCGCCAAATAGGGATGTTGGGGCCGTAGTTGGAGCCCGAGAGGATGCCACAAAAGATCTCCACCATCATTGCCAGTCCATACCTTTTAGTAAGATAAGTTGGAAAGTGACAGCTGAACAGAATGAACAAAGAATGAACAAAAAAGCCCACCCTTTATAACCCGAAGTGGACTCTTCGCCTCCAAGAGGTCTCAAACCGCCGCCCTCATCGAGAATAGTCTTAGCATCCGTGGTGGACTTGCCCTCTGCATCGCAGCCCCAGCCAAACGGCACGCTGAGCCCTTGCGTTTGCTTGTATTCCACTTTACCCAAAGCCACGGCCGATGTCGCCATGTCCAACACAAATGGGTCTTGTTTTGGGTTCAAACAATGGAGTCAGAGACAAATGATAGAAGCGACAGGAGCGAAAATGGGAGTAAGAGCAATTGCCTTTGGGATCTTGACTGGGAGCAGCCACCGCTATCGGATTGGTTCCAAGTGCAGCACAAGCGCTCCTCGTGGGAAAGACCGCCGGCGATGTGTTGCAATAACTCATGCCAATGAGGCCCTGCTGGGAGGCCAGCATGGCGTAGTAGCCGGCAATGCCGTAGTGGTTGCTGTTCCTGGCTACCACCCAGCCGACGCCCACTTCCTTGGCCTTGCGCATGGCCAGCTCCATGCAGAACTTGCCAATGACGGAGCCCATGCCGTTTTGCCCATCTACACAGGCTGTTGCCACCGTTTCACTGTTTTTCGAGTTTGATGTGAGAGAGAGCGGGAGAGAAGAAGAAGAAGAAGAAGAACAAGAACAAGAACAAGAAGAAGGAGAATAAGAAGAAGAACAAGAAGAACAAGAACAAGAACAAGAGAATGGAGAAGTGGGAAGAGAGAGAGGGTGATGAGGTAAAGCCACAAACTTGACGATCTTGGGCTCCACGTTCTTGTCAACGGTGTCAAACTTGAGCTCCATGATGTAGCTTTGCAAACGGTTGACGCCGTGGCTGTGAACGCCGCGAAGGTCAGCCAGGACCAGGACCTCGGCAAAGGTCTTGGCGTGGGCAGCGGGACATCCAGCGGCCAGAGCGCAACGCTCCACGAAGGAGCGGAGCTCGGCCGCGTCCACTCGGCCGTACTGCGCCTCCTTCTGCCTCTCCGGCTGCGCCTGTTCCATTCCTTCTTTTCTATTTTTCAACGAAAGGGCTTTTTAATGGAGAAACGGGAGGGAGGTGCACACCGTTAAAATATGTCCAGATACGGTGCGACCTGACAGAGGAGCCGTGGCCTGCCGTTGTCCTCCCCAGCCGTTGAACGAGCGCTCCACCCAAGAGCCGGCTACCCTTGCGCTCTCCACCGCTTCTCAGCCCCTTCCTTCTGCCCAAAGACTGCTGTTTCTCTGCCCGTTGACGGAGCGGGGGGGGGGGGCCCCCCCCCCCCCATCGTATTAATGGACGGGCGAAAGAAAATCAAAGGAAGCCAGCGGGAATGCTCGCCCAAATGCAGACTGTTTACAGCTGCAAACAGAGTCCTTTTCCTTTTGTCGTTGGCTTCTCCCGCCAGTAACGCTTCATGGTTGGGATCCAACATCCCTTTTTTTGGCACGCACAGATATAACTACCTCTTCGTTCTCGGTTCGTTTACTTGTTGTTTATTTTTTTTTAAAAAAAAACAAAACAACAAAAACAAAAACTCTTCTCACCATCTGAACAGAGGAATGGTGCTTGCCCGCTTGCGTGTCGTTTACCTCCTCTTGGTCTTTCTTCTCTTATCCTTCGAGGTCTACGTTTGGAACGACCGTTCTCCGTCTTCGAATGAGTTCGCCTCCCCCTCCGCTTCCTCTTCTACCCCTTCCCTGAAAGCCTCTGCTCCTCCTCCTCCTCCTTCATCACCATCTTCTTCGTTGTCGTCGTCGTCGTCATCTTCTTCCTCGTCTTCTCCTACTTCCCCCTCCCACACACATCGTTCTTATCCTCCTTCGGCTTTGGAGCTTCAAGAGAACTATCCCGGAAGCTGCCATTCTGACACCTTCGTGACAGTCGACAACCTCCTTCCGGGTTACACCGCCAGTGGCTATGTTCGTTCTCATCTCCCCCATCAAGCTCGCTTCGAGTGGAAAGTGCATTCTTCTGCTGATAATGCACAAGTCCACACCTTGGAATTTTGGTACTTCTCTTTGCTCTCTCAACCCGTCACTTTCTCCCTTTTGGTCAACTGGGAAGCAGTCCTTTCCTTCGGAATGGAAGCCACCAATGCCTCGTGGCAGTCCGTCTCTGTTACCGCCATTTTACCACCTGGGGTCAACAGCATCGTGCTTCAAGCCTCAAACGACAAAAGCCACGGCGAGCTCTCGCTCTTGTTCATTGACAGTCTTGTCATCTACAACCACGACCTCGACCACGACCACTACTCTCTCCCTCTTCTACGTCCTGTGCATTGTCACAACAACGAAGTGGTGCCCCTTCTTAAGCCAAATCCTCGCTGCTTTGCTGGAGCGACCTTTAGAGACGAGGTGGTGGATTGCGGTGGGGCTCGTGTTGGCCTCTCCTGTGACGGAGACAGAGAAGACCAACCAGCAGTCATCACACTTTACAACGCCACCTTGAAGAACCTTCGCATTGCAGCACATGGAGGCGCAGATGGCATCCATTGCAACAGTGGCAATTGTAATCTTGACAATATCATTTGGGAAGACATCTGCGAGGATGCAGCCACTCACAGTGCAGATGGAGGAATCATGACCATCGAAGGAGGGTGGGCGTTCAACGGAAATGGAGGTTGGGGAGGCACCCCCGACAAGATCTTCCAACACAACGCCAAAAACAGCACAGTTATTGTGACGAAAGGGTTCAGAGCAAAAGGGCAGAACGGCATTCTCTACAAGTCATGTGGAAACTGCAAAGACAATGGCGGACCTCGATTCGCAAGGATTGAAGATGTGATAATTGAAGAAGGAAGGACCAAGAAGATGGCTGTTGCAAACTCGAACTACGGAGATACGGTGACAATTAGAGACTTGTTCGTGAGACATCAAAAGGACCACAAGGCTTGTTTTGAATTCTTCGGTGTGGAGGAAGCATTGGTGGAAGGCCATGCGATAGGGCAACAATGGGAATCGAAGGTTTGCGACGTAGCTGCGACAGACGTGAAGCGGTTGGACACCATTCATGTGGTGGTGGCAGTGAACAAGGACTACTTGGTAGGGCTGTTAGCTTTGCTTCGTTCCATCGGTAGGAACACTGCTCACCCAGAAGCAGTTATGGTGCACGTCATTATCTCCGCCAGTGATGCCGACAACGGAGAGGAGCATGGTGCTTCAGCCTTGGGTCAAAAGGTTCTTTGCGAAGGCTGCCCTCCAGTGGATGTGACGAAGTTCAACTTGAGAAGGGAGATCAAAGACAAGCTGAACAATCATTACCGAGAAGAGCTGAACGAGGACAGCAACTACGCCCGTCTGTTTTTGCACCTGTTATTTCCTTCCTTGGACAGAATCATCTGGTTGGACAGCGACACTTTGGCGCTAGGAGATCTTAGAGAGCTTTGGCAAACACCCATGACGGCGAAGGGAATTGCCCTGGCTGCAGTTCCCCGATTTGATAGACCGCTAAAGCGAGAAGTCGACTCAAGTGTGCAAACGGCGTTCCAGTATCTTTACCCAGAGAGAAGGTACAACCCGGAGGAAGCAACGTTCAACACGGGAGTGTTTGTAGCCGACTTGAAAAAGTGGAGGAAACGCAGAGTGGAGGAGGAGTTCTTATGGTGGATCGAGCTAAGAAGTAAATATGAGACATTGTGGATGTTCGCCACCCAGCCATTGATTTGGGTGGTGTTTCATCAACAGTGGGTGCAACTTGGAGAAGAATGGAATGTAATCGATTTAGGATGGAATAACGCCGCTGCTAGCAAACAGAGACTGAACGCAGCAAAGGTGTTGCACTGGAACGGATCGAAGAAGCCCTGGATGGAATCAGCAATTGCATCATATCAGACTATATGGAAAAAGTATGAAACTAAAAGATGATTTCGTGCATTATTCTTGTTTATAAACAGTTTTTGTGAAAGTAAAAAACCAACTTTTAAACAGGCTCTCGCTCAACATCCTTCTTCTGCCACCGCGACGCAGAAGGTCAGGGTTTCCGTCCCAAAAGGCCACCATCTAACCAATTAATGCTCTCAGTAACCAACCAAAGGCGCTGTAGTTAAGTGGTAAAATTCTCGCTTAGGGTGCGAGAGGCCCCGGTTCGATTCCGGGCAGCGCCCAACACTTACTTTTTTGTTTTTTGCTTCCTTCTCTATTTACTCAAAACAATTTTCACTGACGACCGTGTGGCAAGCACGAAAAGGTTTCGCTTTCTGTTGGTGTAGCCACTTGGCTTCGTCCTTTTTTTTTTCACGATTTGTTGAAAGAGTGAAATAGAGAGGTTAGAACAATATGAATGGCGATGTTTGTGTGTGAGCTATTGTTTTCCGACTTACCTGAATGACACAAGTGAACTGGGTTTCTTGCTCATGATAAGGAGAAGATTGTGGAATACCTTTTTGTAACAATCATTAGTCACTGACCTGAGGCTGTTCAACTTGCAAATACAAACCTGTTCTTGCCGTTGGAGCAATCCAATGACTGGTAAGATAACCAGTGGTGGGATCTTTTTCAGCGTTGGTAACAAGTCTGTTTAGAACTCGAGCGTGATAACTATGCCAATCCTCTTCATTCTTGTAACTACCAGCACCACCAACACCTTCATCATTCGTTTCAAATGTTAACGAAAGAAGTGGGAGAAAGCACCAGAAGGAGCAGAGGAAAAGGGAAGAGAGGAGAGAGAGAGAGAGAGAGAGAGAGAGAGAGGAGGAGGAGGAGGAGGAGGAGGAAGAGGAGGAGGAAGAGGGAGAGGAAGAGAGGAGAGAGATAAAGTGAACGACGAAAAAGAAGAGAGGAGATGAGAGAAGAGGGGAGGAGGAGGAGAAAAGAAGAAGAAGAAGACGAAGAAGAAGAAAGAAGCGTATAAACCTGGACATTCTTTGGTCAATGCTCGTATAATTGCTCGGTCATGGTACTTGTGGTACCATACTGTCCACGTTTCTGACCAACCTTTTGTGGAAATAAAATAAAGAAGTTAAGAAAGAATGGCACAGAACAGCCAACACCGAAATACGAAGCAAGAAGGACAGAACAATAACATGAGAGGATAAGAACAAAAAAAAAAGAGAGACAGAGAGAAGGAACAAGAGACGTATACCTTCATAGTGAATCAGAAACAAGTTCTCGCCAAGACGAGCATGCACTCGTGCAACTGACCAAAACTCGTACGTGTCTTTCACTTCAAAGACCATGCCCACCCGCGGCCATCGGTACAGCTTTCTGTAGACGTCGACCCACGTTACTTTCTTTTCCTTCCGTTCGTAGCGTAGTCGCTTCTCTGTGTTGCCATAGCCCCATAACAAGGCTATGGAATCTGGAAACAGCTCTGAAAGGGGAAGCATGAGAGAAAACGAACGAATGTAAAATGAAGGACAGAGAGAAAGATAGAAATGAAAGGAAGAGAGTAATAGAAAAGACAAAGAGAGCGGAAACATACGCAGCCTAGGAAGAACATGAGGTCGCCAAACTGGAGCAGAGAGAGCCCATCGCCGAAACGAGGCATTGACGCCGGCCAACGTGACCAAGTCCTTCACCGACAAAAAAGGTGTCAACAGGCGAACAATGTTCTCGGTGACGACCGGATGAAGCGCCAACGACACCTCCATCTCGAGAGGATAAGCGTCCTCCACGTTGTTTTCGTCGTGCAAGCTTAACAGGGACTCGGTGAAGGCCGCCAGGCTTTCATTCCTCAGAGCAGCTTCCTCTCGTTTCTCTTTACTACAGTACATTTTTTTCAGTTTTTTTTGTTTTGTTTTTTTTTTTTCCAATGTCGCTTTCCTCTCCACGAAGCAGTAAACAGAGCTTTCTGAAAAAAAACAAAGAGAGAGAGACTTTCTTTCTTTTCACGCCCTTGCTTAGTGCGCCGGCCCTCCTGGAGAACGATTCATGCCCCAAAACAAAAAAAGCAAAAATCAAAAAAGGTTGGGCGCTGCCCGGAATCGAACCGGGGCCTCTCGCACCCTAAGCGAGAATTTTACCACTTAACTACAGCGCCTTTGGTTGTTTATGGTCATCCCTCTCTATCTAGTTACATGGTGGGCGTGAGCACAAGAAGCTCCATATGGATTCTTCATTCCTGACACAGAGCAATTGCGGTGTCCTGTTGGCGAGTATTCGATAGATCGTAGTTTGCTGTGGTTGTCTACAATGTCTACAAAAAAAAGCTCTCTCCCCCGTAGCAGGAGAAGGCGGTGGTCTCCTATGTTGCCGTTGACGGCGCTTCCGCTTAGCATCTGTTCTTCGTTGTTTTCTTCTTTTCACATAGCAGCTGTTCCTGGTTTTCCTTCTCCTCCTTTCTCGTTTCTTTTTTGCTCGCCACTGACGAACTCGCTGTGCTGCTTTGCTCAGCACCTTTGTATTTAGCATGTTTCGTTTCAGGACGACGTGGTTGGGATGTTTTTTGTTTTTACGTAGTCAGTGTTTAGCTGTGAGCGCGCAGGACCATGTTGTTTATTGTGTCCACCTTGCGGCGCTTCAAAAGAAGGACATGTACAAAGAGTGAGGTACCATTTTGAGTACACGACACTACACCTCGCAAACCTTCAAACATTTCAGATGCTCTCGGATAAGTCTCCCGCAAGCAACCAAAGGCTGGTCGAATGGCTGAGTAGACACATCCAGCGTCAGGTAATTGGTTTTTGGGCTGGGTCTCATACTTACCATTGTTCCCCAAGATCCCCATTGACGTTCTCGTCACAAGAAGGCGCTGTAGTTAAGTGGTAAAATTCCTGCTTTGGGTGCAGGAGGCCCCGGTTCGATTCCGGGCAGCGCCCAACCTTTTTTGATTTTTGCATTAAGTTGTGGTTTACTGTGTTTTGTTTTTTTCCTTCACCGAGTCCCTGTTAAGCTTGCATGACGAAAACAACGTGGAGGACGCTTATCCTCTCGAGATGGAGGTGTCGTTGGCACTTCATCCGGTCGTTTCCGAGAACATTGTTCGCCTGTTGACACCTTTTTTGTTGATGAAGGACTTGGTCATGTTGACAGGAGTGGAACGTTGTATAGAAAAGCCTGTTAGATTGAAAAGCTGCTGCTACACCTCAATAGAATCACTGCTAACTTGTTGGTAGAATCCAACCTTTGGAATAAAAGAGTCTGTGACGAGACAAGAAGTGTATTCAGGGGAATAGAGCAAGGACAACAAGAGTGAATCTCCAATGTTGCTTCAAAGTCACCAAGAAAGGGAAAGGAAGGAGAAAAAGAGTGAGTCTGAACCAACATGAGGAGTCTTGAGATCAGTGTTGGTGATTCTATCAACAAACTTTTTGTAAAGTCCATTTGTTTTCCATATACCATTTAAAATCTTGTTATTTCTCTAGGATTCCTTTATTGAAGATGTACTCTTTTTAAATATTTGAGTTGGGTTATTACTCTTTTTTGTCTTTTTGGCAAGGTGGTTGCTTGAGGTATTGTAAAATGAGAACAGGAATAATAATGAAGACAAAGTAAGTTCAAGACTGTTGAGAATTACTCTCAACATATTATCTCTATTGCTTCTTCCCTTTCTTTTTGTCAATGTTTGTGATGTGGACTAATCACCTGCTGCCACATTGCTAGGCTTCTTTTTTATTTCATTGCTTCCTTCTCTTTTTCTTTTAATTAATTAGTTAGTTTTTGTTTTGTTCACATTAGGTATTCAAATTAGAAAAAAGATCCATAAAGAACAAAGCATAAAATAGAAAAGAAAGAGAAAAGGAAATATTAAGAAGGGAAAAAAGGAAGATGAAAGGTTTCCTCAGGTTGATGACAAAAGGAGAACTGGGTGAAAAGAAAAGCTACCATTAAACTTAACAAAAACAAAAAACGAGTTCTTTCCTTTGTCAAATCCAAGTGCATTAAACAAAAGAAGTACCAGGGAATAAAAAGAATGCCAAGGAAAAGAGGTTGAGGCTATGTGATGACTAGTTTTGTATGAGATTATCAACGTAAGGCGCTGTAGTTAAGTGGTAAAATTCCTGCTTTGGGTGCAGGAGGCCCCGGTTCGATTCCGGGCAGCGCCCAACCTTTTTTCTTCTTTTCCAAACATTTCTTTTCGATGAAGCACACTCCTAGTTCTCTATTCTCTGTTGCTGCCCTTTCTTTTTACTTTTCAGAGTAAGTTACACAAAAAATAAAAAGCCTGGGGTGGGTTTTCACCACCATCCACCCGAGTCAAGAAGAACCGTCGGTGACGCAGAAGCGCAGTGTAAGAAGGGTTGGCTAATGTTTGCCGCGCCAGGCTGATATGGAAACTTGCAAGGAAGCTCTTTGTGGGTGCTCTCCATAGCATAGCCCTGCTATTGTGGGTGCGCTCTAACTTAAGAATGGCCTGGTGCTTGGCGCACTCTCTGCACAACTCAAGTCGTTGTTCTGCTGAAAATAATTACAAGCGAAGGAGGAAAAAAAATAACAGGGAAAAAAAAAACGAACCGTTTGACACTTTCACTCTTCCTTGTCTTGTTGGAATCATGGCAAAAAAAAAAGGTTGGGCGCTGCCCGGAATCGAACCGGGGCCTCCTGCACCCAAAGCAGGAATTTTACCACTTAACTACAGCGCCTTCGTGTGGATAAAATGTGATTAACCAATGCCGGGTTAGACATGCAGCTCGGCGATGGTGCCAACAATTCCTGCGCGGGAACAGGACAGCAAAAGCGCCCAAATAAATATGTCTGCCCAAAATATCTGCAGTAGCACAAAAAAAAAAGTTGGGCGCTGCCCGGAATCGAACCGGGGCCTCTCGCACCCTAAGCGAGAATTTTACCACTTAACTACAGCGCCTTCGTGTGGATAAAATGTGATTAGCCAATATCTTCTTTTTGAGAATGGGGTTATAAAAAACACATATCCCAATCGTCTTTTCCGCGAAAGTTATCTGCCGCAGCTGCTCTCTGTGTGGTGGTAGTCCCAAGCCTAGGCATCATGGAGAACCCTGGTAACACCAGCAGCAGCAGCAACGCCAATGCTCGCCAAGACAAAGCGCGCAACTCCCGTGTCAAACAACAACAACAACAAAGCAAAAAACAACAGCAGCAGGCCGCCGCGAAGTCGCCTGCTGGAAAAAAATCGGCCGCCACTTACACCGCCTCATCCCCTCTGCCCCAACGAGACCTGCGAGCCACAGAGGCGCTGCCTTTCTTCGACTCCCACTGCCACCTGGATCTCATATTGGAGAGAGAAGGCGCTCAGACGGCCTCGCAAGTGATTGAACGCTTTGAGGGCTTCTACGAACAAAATTTCTCGGACGAGGCTGTAGATCGGGTGAACGCTTCCGTCGATCCCACTTGTTCTCTGCCGGTCCACTTCCACTTTGATGGGTGCCTCCAAATTTGTTGCTTCCTTTCTGGGTACAAGGTTTGTTGTTACACTTGCTTACTGTTCGTTGCAAGAGAGAGGAAGAAGAGAAAAATGAAGAGAAGAGAACGACGAAGAGGAGAACGATGAAGCGAGGAGAGAGAGAGAATGAAAGTAGAGAGAGAGAGCAGAGAGCAGAGAGAAGAGAGAGAATGAAAAAACAACCAAAAACACACAACAATAAAACTAAACCAACTTGTGTTCCCCAAATATAAAAAGGTGACAAAGCAAATGGTAGAAAGCAAACCCAATGTTTGGGCTACATATGGCATTCATCCTCACCAAGCCAGTGACTACACGGACGAGCTGGAAGAAGAGATCTGCCAGCTGATGGCCCATCCAAAGACGGTGGCTTGGGGCGAGATGGGACTGGACTACTTCAAGAACATGTCCCCAGCGGAGGTGCAACGCACAGTTTTTGAGAAACAGCTGAAGCGAGCGGTTTCTTTGGGCAAGCCCTTGGTCATACATACCAGAGACGCTGATGAGGTTCGTTTCGTGCTTGCTCTCTCGTTCTCTGCTTGACATTGGGTCTCCTGTCCTCTCGTCCTCTTGCTCCCTAGTTCTCTTGTTCCCTGCTCCTGCTTGTCTGCTTCCCTATTCCTAAAAAAAAGAAAAACACAAGGATACCTTGCGCATCATGAAAGAGAACGTTCCTCCAGAAACAAAGATCCATATGCATTGCTTTGGTTCAGGTTGGGACATGGCTGAAGCGTTAATGGCTCACTTTCCAAACCTGTGGTTTGGCTTCACTGGCGTCATCACTTTTGGCAGCGCCCAACAATCTCGAGATGTTGTCAAACAATTACCACTTGATCGCTTGCTGTTAGAGACGGATTCTCCCTTGTTCGTATTCTTCCTTCATTTCTTGTCGTTTCTCTGTCTAACCCATTCTATTAAAAACCTTTTAGCATGGCTCCTGTCCCGCACAGAGGAAAGACGGGCCATCCAGGAATGATCCCATTAGTGGCAGCCAAGATTGCCGAAGTCAAACAAGAGACTATTGAGACTGTTGTTCGTGTTACAAGGGAGAACACACGTAAAATGTATGGCATCTAAGTCTCTCTCTCTCTCTCTCTCTCTCTCTCTCTCTCTCGTCTCCTTTTCCTCACGTTTCTTCTTTCTCTCTCCTTTCCCTCCGTTTTGAAAAGAGAAAACTTTTTTCGTTTTTTTAAAATTTTTCTAGTTCCAACAACCAAGGCGCTGTAGTTAAGTGGTAAAATTCTCGCTTAGGGTGCGAGAGGCCCCGGTTCGATTCCGGGCAGCGCCCAACTTTTCTTTTATTTGTTTTTTTTTTGACGTTTTTCGGTAGCCGAACTCTTCCTGCAGCTGCGCCCTTTGCTCTCTTCTTGCTCAGGCGCTGTAGTTAAGTGGTAAAATTCTCGCTTAGGGTGCGAGAGGCCCCGGTTCGATTCCGGGCAGCGCCCAACTTATTCTTTTTTTGTATTTTTTGCTTGACATTTTTGACTTTAGGCATTTTTTTTTGAATACTTGCATTTTCTTTAAAAAACTATTAGCTCTGCCATGATGATGACGGAAGAAGCTTACGAGCGGAACCTCTCCTCTCCACAGAGCGACCATGCAAGGGGCGATCAGGAGGACGGGGACGAGGAAGAGCGCTTCGATTGGATCGCCATCTTCCGGGAAGCACTCAATACATTAAGTTGGTTTTTCTTTTTCATCCCTCTCTTATATATTTTTTTTATCTCTTTCAAAGTTTTTCTAATCGTTCATTCTTTTTTTTTCAGAAGAAGCGACATATGAAAAAGAAATAGGAGGAGAGGAAGAGGACCTTGGAACGAGCTTCGTGGAGGACCTGGAAATGGTGTACGCCTGCGTTGAGGAGCGAGAGCGGGACCTCCAAATGGCCTCCGAGTTGGGGCAGATGCTCCTCCAAAAGAACCAGGAGCTGGAGGAACAGCTGCAGCAGCTCGACTTTGACTGGCGGAACAAAGTGGAGGCCTTGCAGATGGACGCCGCTCAAACGGAACGTTATCGGGAGGAAGAGCAGAGGCTTACCGCGGTTGTTGCAGATCTACGGAAGGTTCGTTATTCTTTTGTTTTTCCATTCGGACTTTCTCTCTTTTTCTTGTTGTTCACCTTTTTCCTTCTTCTTTGCTTCTTTCTCTCGTTGGTCCATCATTAGCGAAATGATGAACTGCGAACAGAGAACCAAGGCCTGTTGGAAGCACAAGCGCAAATGAACAAAGAAGAGGCCTCTCTGCGGCGCAAACTTAAACAGGTGAAGGACAAGTCTTTGAGACGACATTCCCGTCAATTCGAAGAAGAGGTGGAAACGTACAAAGAAGAGCTGGAAGAGAAGAAAGCCGCTTTCGCATTGTTAAAAAAAGAAAACTCTTCTTTGCAACATCAATTAGGTACCCTTTCATTCGCTGTATTCCTTCCTGTTTGCTCTGTCTCCTCTCTCTCTCTCTCTCTCTCTCTCTCTCTCTCCGCTTCTCCTTTGTAGTTCTTGTTACCTGTTCATAACACAAGCCGCTATAGATACTCTGAGTTCTGAATTGAAACGAGGGCAACATCTTCAAGAACAGGTACAACAACTTCAAGACGCTATGCGTCAGCTGGAAATAAACAAACGCAACAAACAACATATATTAAAGCAACAACTGTTCTCGGTATCTTCCTCTGATCTTTTTTTTTTGGAGTCTTTGCTTCTTCTCTCCTTCTCTTTTATCTCCTTTCTTTTCTGGCTAATGTTTCTCTTTTTGTTCATTTTGCATAGTTGCAAGAAGAAAACCAACTGTTGAGAGCCTCAGCGGAGGAAAAAGAGGCACATCTTCAACAGCTTTTGCTGCAGTTAGAGAGAGAAAAAGAGGAATACCAAAAACACATTCAGGAAAACGAACAAAGCCTTCTTCTTGAATTGGATAACTCCCTTCTTGACCCACAAATAGAGGAAAAACGAGCAGGCGATGATGAAGAGGATGATAAACAACAAAGTGAAGGAATGGTATTATATGAGGAGCTTAAAGAAAGCGAAAGCAGAGCAACGGAGCAAGTTAAAGAAAAAGAGAAAGAACGAAGAGAAGAAAGGGAGTTAATGTTACGACAAACGTTGGCTATGTGGCTCGAACGTAAACAAATTGGAAACAACATTGTAAATGAAAGGCAAAGGAAAGAAAAGGCACAGGAGGGAGACCACAACGAAGCGGAAGGACTTTTGAGAGTATTGGATGAATACTTTACGAAAGCGCTTACAGCAAACCATAACCAAAGCAACGACGTGAACGTCGACAAAACAGCTGCACACAACCAAACACACGTCCCAATAATAACACCAACAACAACGCGTCACCATTCTCTCACCAGCAACAATAACAACGAACAAGAGCAACAAAACAACACACATAACGGCTTTACTCTCAACACACAGAAACGGCTCGAACATTTTCTCACTCCGCAACCCAAAAAAACAAAGATGTCTTCTGCAACCGCCAGCAACACAGAATCAAAGGATGATGGTAGCGGAAGTGCGCGTCGACGACGTCTCGTTCGTTCCACGTCTTCCTATTCTCGCACTCCTGCTCCTTCTTCTTCTTCTTCTTCCTCTCTCTCTGCTTCTTCGTCAGCTACTGCTGCATCTCCATTTGATGTTTTCAGGAAGATCGCAAGAATGGAGCATTACGTACTCTCAACAACACCTCAACGAAAGTATCAGCGCTTACATCCGCGAGTTCAAGCACTATTCCAACATCAACACCAACATTTGATGAAGAAGAGAGAAGATGAGGAGAAGAAAAAGGAGCTAGAAAGCAGCAGAGGAGAGGACGAGGAGGTCGGAGAGGGATTACCGGTAATACCTTCATTCTATGCTTCCGCTTCGGCCATACCTGCTTATCGCTCTCCTTCCTATCCTTCTGCTTTTACTCCTTCTTCTTCATCCGCTTCTCCGTTTTGGTCGTCTGCCTCTTCTCGCTCTTCTGCACCAGATGCTTCTCCGTTTTCAACGCCGCTTCCCCTTTCTTCTCTGGTACAACCAAAGAGAAGAACGAGCAAGAAAAGAGAAAAGAGCAGAAAGAAGAAAGGAACAGTACTTCCGTTCGTTGTTGAAAGTGAAGAAGAAGATAAGGAGAAGGAAAAAGAAACAAGGAAAGCAACGGAAACGGAACAGGACGAAGAAAGAACCACGCCTTCAACATTAAACCACGAAGAAGAGCAGGAAGAAGCTGGAATGAAGGACAGACAGAAGACTAAACGGAAGAAACGTAAAGAAATGAAAGACAAGAACTGGTACCATTCGTTGACTCCCTTCGAGCTGTACAAACAAGAGAGCAACAAAGAGACCTCAAGACAAGAGCTAATCGACAAGCAAAAGACGAACAGCAGCAAAAAGAAGAAGAGAATGAAGCAAAAAGAACAACCAAAACAAACAAATGAAGAAAGTAATACAAGATTAGAGCTTCCTTCTTCCGACGATGATGGGGCGGTACTGGGGGCGCTTCAACGTGAAGTTGTTCAAGTTTGGAAGAGATGGAAGGAAGAAGAAAAGGAACAACGACGAGAGCTACAAACAATCGAACCGCAGCAACTACTCCTGACCCTCTTGACAACGGAACAACAAAGCAAAGGAAAGCAAGAAGCGACGAAGCTTCCACTTATAACGGAAGAAGAACGAGAGGGAGGAAAGGATGAGGGAAAAGACGAGACTTTGCAACAACTCGCGGTAAAGAAGATAGAACGAGAACGAAGCATAGAAGCCTTGCTAGAGAAAGAAGGAATACGGCCAGAGAAGAAACGGTATCAGTTTATTCAATTCGTGGTAATGTTATTGTTGCTGTTCTTTCTATTGACGTCGTTTGTGCACCGGAGCTTTTCTTCCTTTTTCATATTTCTTCAAAGCAAGTTTCAACGAGGTCATCGCCCTCTTCCTTCCAACTCTTCTTCAACTTCTTAACGACTTGTTCTGCTCTCTTTACATCCATCCAAACAAAGAATGGAAAAGCGCACTTACGTTCCCACTCTCCTCCATCTCTTGTTGTTGGTTGTTTTTGTCTCCTCCCATAACTTCTTCCACGTCTGTACAAACTCTCTCTCCGCGCACATAGTACTCCCTGTTGCATCCTCCACAATAGTTGGACCTGCATGCAGCGTACTGCGAGATAGGGCACTGCTCCACGGGAGGAGGCAAGGAGCAAGGATCCACCAGGCAGTTGACCGGTTGAGAGCCATCCGGACACAACACGTTATCATCGGAGCTGCTGCTTCCACCATGTCCATCTCCATCTCCATCGCAGGAGGAGGCGCAAACCTGCTTGCCATCGATGAAGTAGTCCCTGTTGCACCCTCCGCAGTAGTTTGCCACGCACTTGGCCTCAGCTGCCTCAGGACAGTCCGAGGGAGGCGGCAAGGAACAAGGATCCACCAGGCAGTTCACCGGGGCAGAGCCGTCGGGACAGAGACCCAGGTTGGGATCGTCACAGACCTCCATGCCATGGCTGATGTAGTTCCTGAAGCATCCTCCGCAGTAGTTCGGCACGCACTCAGCGTATTTGGCCAAGGGACAGTCCTCGGGGGGAGGGTTAGAGCAAGGGTTGACCAGGCAGTTAACGGGCTCAGAGCCATCCGGACAAAGGCCCCTCTCGTTGCAGACCTGGGCCTTGCCGATAAAGTATCTTCGGTTGCAGCCTCCACAATAGTCGGCCCTGCACTCGGCGTATTGGGCCAGGGGGCAGTCCTCAGGAGGAGGGTTGGAGCAAGGGTCCACCAGGCAGTTGACGGGCTCAGAGCCATCCGGGCAGATGGCCGGTCGGCGCGCGGTGAGGGTGCTGCCAGCTGCCTGGGGTTCCTCGCAGATCAGCTCGCCGTCCCGGTAGTAGTGACGGAAGCAGCCGCCGCAGTAGTCGGGCTTGCACTCGGCGTAGCGGGCCTCGGGGCATTCCTCCGGAGGAGCAACATCGCAGGGGTTGATGAAGCATTGAACGGGGAAGGAGCCGTCCGGGCAGAGCTCAGGAGCCTTTCCCACTTGTTGCATCCGCATGTAAGGGCATGCTCCAAGGGCTAGTTTTTTTTTTTGAGTACAACAAAGAACTGGTGAGTTGTTGTTTACACAAGAACCACAGGAAAAGGAGAAGAAGAACCCGCCAAGGGAGGAAGCATAGCGTACCTAGTAAAGGAAGGGAAACACAAACACAAAAGAGGACGAGTGTTCTCGACATCTTTTGATCGTTGGGGTCCAGGGTGTGTTTGGGGGAGGTTTTTACGCGTTACTTTCTTTTCTGAAACAAACAAAACACAAAGTCTCTTTTTATATTGTATGTAATACGTACCAACTAGGAATAAGGCTGCGGGGTTACAACGGGTCTCCCCAACCCCGTTAACTGCAAAAGGGATGAAATTGACGTTCTTTTTCCTTTCCGCTCGCCCCGTTTCTTGCTTTTGGCCTCTGGTTTTCGCTGTAATGCCACCCAATCGACTTTCAGACATTAGTAGACACCAAAATGATTATTTTATTGCTTATCACAATCCCAATTTGAATACCTCTCCGTAACCAAAGGCGCTGTAGTTAAGTGGTAAAATTCTCGCTTAGGGTGCGAGAGGCCCCGGTTCGATTCCGGGCAGCGCCCAACACTTTTGTGTTTTTTTCTTCCTTTTTTTTTGGTTTTACAATGAATGTAGACAGTCACACGGTGGTCACAAGGCGCGTGAGCTCTTCCAGCGGAACGCCGGCGTGATTCGCGCGGATGTGCAGAATGTGAGCCGTCTCTCTGGCCACGCTCTCTGGCGGCGGTGTGCGCTGCCCGTCTTGGTTGAAGTGGAGGTAGGGCTGCAGGGATCCACTCACCCGAAACAGACTTTTGCCCCACTTGTCCTTGCGCCACTCCTCCAGACGCGGCAGGCTGCCTTCCCACCTTGCGACTCGGGCAAGGAAAGCACCCAACAAGGGCTCCTCCTCCCATGCTTCCCTCGTCCTCAAAATCTTCAACCGCGACAGGTGAACCTCGTTCATCGGTCCTTCCAACTCTTTCCGGTGTTCAGCGATGAACTGCTTCACATCCACACGATGACGAGGCCGATCTTCTCTTGAAGAATAAAGTTGAGGAAACTCATCTGTGTCCAAGGAGAAAGCATACTGACAGTAGCCTTGCCACCGGAGGAAAGCATCCCAGTTCATGGCTTGCAACATATGCGCGTAGGTTTTAGGCTTTCCTGGCACTTGGGTCTCCACCAACACCACCCGATCCACCAGCGCTGGGTATCTCTGGGCCAACCTCTCTCTAATTTCCTCCGCGGAGGGCAAATGTGGGTTGGGCAGGGCGTAGAGGTTGATGAACACTCGATCCACTCCCACCACATCCACCATCCATTGCAGCCACAGCTCATCATCCCGAGTCCAGCTGTACTTCTTCACCACGAAGGCGCACACGCTGATGTTGCCCTGCTCTCCTCTGGCTCTTTGCATTGGCACGAAGAAGTCTTCCCCGTTGGAAGCAGGCTGAGTTGGTGGTGGTAGCGGCGGAGTGCGCCAAGGAGCTGGAGGAACAGTTTGTGCATGATGTTGTTCTTCAGAGGTTATCTTCGGTGGCAGGTCCGGCAACACGTTCCAGAGGGTTGGAAAGTGCAAAACTTCTTCCACAGGAAACAACACCACGTCGCCAGTTGCATGAATGGCGAAATGTGCTGGTTTGCACCGGTTGTTTCGTCTGAATGATGACGTCCCTGATGGCGAAGGCTCATTACAGAAGGCAGCCTGAATGAGTCGGGGAGGGATGGTAAAGGAGCAACGAATGATAAAGTCCATCCACACCGTCCCAGCCGCGTGGCGAAACTGAAAGCTCATGGGTTGTTGCGCAATGCATCGCCTGGCTGGCGTCTTTGTCACCAGGAAGCCTTCTTTCGTTGCAACGCTGGAAGAGGAACGGCGATACGTCCAAAGTTCGACGTGTGAAAAGACTTCAGAAGGAGGGGCAAAGGTGAGACCGCTGTTAATGACGGCGTGAAACTGAAAGATTCGTTTGTGGGGTCGGTGTTGAGGAAAAGTCCGACGAAGCGCTCCAGAGGTGAGTTGTTCCGATGGAGGGAAGGAGCGATGGTCTTCCGCGGCGGTGACGACACGAAAGAGCCCGTTGGTGGAGAGCTGCCGGTCGTTCCAACGTACCCGGAAGAGCGGCTCTGTCGGCGAGGAAAGGGCCTCCTCCTCGTCTGTTGCGGAGGGCAAGTAGCCAGCAGAGGAGGCATAAAAGTAGGAGAGGGTGATGGAAAAGGTGCCGAGGATGCACAAGCCAAGCATAATGCCCTGCACTGGCGTTCTTCTCTGCATCTTTTGTTGTTGGTTTTTCTGGTTTAGAAAACCAAAATAAGAAGAGCAAGACTTGATTTGGGTGGGAGAGATGCAATTACCCGCAATTATCCTCAACAAAAATCATTGGTTGGTTTGACAATTAATTAATTATGAAACACACCTTGGAAAGGAAAAAGGCAAAAAAAAATTTTGATTGTTGATTGGTTTGATTTTGTTCTGCTGACAAAAAAAAGGGGAATAGCGAAGATGAATGACAAAAAATATTTTTGGGCGCCGCCCGGAATCGAACCGGGGCCTCTCGCACCCGAAGCGAGAATTTTACCACTTAACTACGGCGCCTTAGTTGGGGATTAGAAATGTAGTTTGGCAAACATAAAACTTTTTTGTTACCGGTCTTCAGCAAAAAAAAAGAACACAGGTCTGGAAAATATCCATATCGCCACGAAGTTCTTGGAAAACCCGCTGTCTAGCAGATCCAACAACGACAATGGCAGCGAAGCTCGCTCGGTGAGAGCTATCCCGAAAAAAATTTACTTGCTCAGCAATCATTACAGCTGCAAGACTACAATCGAAAAGAACAACCACTAGTTATGAATGGTGGCTTCAAGCAACCGAAAGAACAGCACAAGTTTCCAATTTATGATCAGTTGTTCTTTTCGATTGTAGTCTTGCAGCTGTAATGATTACTGAGCAAGGATTTATCTTACCTGAAGTGGTCCATGACTGTAAACAAATGGGCTGGACTCAATTCGCACCAGGAATACTCACACCATTTGCAAAATTGGAAACTTGTGCTGTTCCTTTGGTTGCTTGAAGCCACCATTCATACACAACTTGTGGTTTGTTCAGAACCGTTTGCATGCGCATACAAAGCAGGAAGACTACCTTACCTTTCGCCGGATGTTGGATTGTGAGCTTCGAACTTCTTCGTGCGGAAGGGTTGGGAGTACCTGGGCAACTAGAAAGGGTGAAAACATTAAAACAAAAAAGAAAGGTTGGGCGCTGCCCGGAATCGAACCGGGGCCTCTCGCACCCTAAGCGAGAATTTTACCACTTAACTACAGCGCCTTGGTTGATTGTTGAATCACTTATTGTGGGAAATCGCCCCTCTGCTGACCCCCTACGGTGTAGTGTGGCCTTCCGCAATCTTCCTGTTGTTTCGAGAGGTGCTTGCAGTTAGTGATGTATATGGTCTTTAGAGAGAGTGGGGATGACGGCCATGGGGATGGTTGCTAGCAGTGTTCCCTCACGGTAGGCTTATCTCGCCGTTCTGGTGACCTCCACAAGTCAGGAACTATTTTAAACAAACACTGCAAAGTCTCTCTCAAAGACGAGCGTTTGAATTTGCAAAAGTTTGGCAATGCTTTTACCCTCTGACAGTGTGTCTACCAGTGCCCTTTCCTTCAAAGTGAAACACCTTTTCTTCCAAGTTTCGTTCAGTTTTTTCTCGGTTTGCACTATGCTTTCGTCCGTAACGCATTTCTCTTTGGACCGTTTTCTTTTTCTCTTGCTTTCTCTCTCTCTCTCTCTTTTGTTTGTGCGACTTGTCAAAACAACAAACGTTTTTACAACCCATAAGCGGTGTACATACATACATACAACCAACAAAGATGCAAGACCTCAAAGAATGTAGTCGTTTGGTCAAGGACGTGATTGAAGGGGACGAGGACGACCTGCAACAAGCCTGTGAGAAGTGTTTTGCTGAAGGGGCTGTCTTTCGCCATCCCTTCTTTCGTATTGGTGGTCGTGAGAACATGATCCGAGTGAGTATTTGTCTTCTCTGCCCTCTCCTCTCCTCTCCTCTCCATAGCCCTCTCCTCAACAAGAAAAACTAACATAAAATAGATGTTCAAAGCATGGCGTCGTTGCAACTGGAAGCACTCCGTGACCATCAACAACCTGTGGACCAACGATAGCACCGTCCTCCTCGACATCACCCAAACCTTCCGCCTCTACTTCCTCCCCTTCATGGAGGGGCGCATGCAGATGTTCGTCGAGTTGGACTGCAAGCAGGACGCTCGATCGGGCAAATGGGTGATCGTCGGACAGAAGGACTATTATCCCGTGACCTCGTTGATAAGGCTGACCGCCCCCGGCAGGTTCTTGTACGACAACGTGTTGTTGGTCGTCTTCACCCTCCTGTTTTTCTTGTTCAGCTTGCTTCTTGGCATTTAAACGGACAATTATTTTTGTGTTAATCGATAATTTGCGGAAAAATAAAAAACTCTAAAATTTTTGTTTAAAAATAGTAAATAATTTAATTCATTTTTCCTTTCCAGAACCAAATACCAATAATATTTTAAAAATATTATGATTATTTTTTTTGCTTGGTTTCGAAACCAAGCAAAAAAAATGGTTAGGGTTAGGCGACAAAAGACCTCACCTCCAAACGAAAGGCGTTGAGGTTTTGTCTGAACTTTTCCCGGTTCTTGGACAAAAGGTTATCCCCAATTCCGTCCATCAGCTTCTCGAATGCCTCCGCCAATCTCTGCTGGCTGCTTCTTCCATCCTTAGCGCTGGCAGCGGAAGACGAGGAGGAAGAAGGGGCAGAGGCGGATGAGGCAGAATCAGCACCTCCCATCCCTTCAATCAACCGATCCGTTTGTCCTTGCTTCTCGATGAGTTGATTCTTGATGAGGTTGTACTGGTCCGGGAAGAGCAGGATGAGGCACAGCATCGGAAGAGAGAACTCGATGATGCTGACCTGCTCGTCATAGATAATGAGCTGGAAGAGCAGCAAGAGCACATCCGGGAAGAGCTTCGGATAGGCTTGGTTATGTACAGAGAACTTGTTGAGCGCTTTCAACACATCCACATGAGGAGAAGCGGAAGCAAAAGCAGAAGGGGAAGGAGAAGAAGCAGAGGAGGAAGCGGAGGCAGTTTTGGATTTGTTTTCGACGACGAAGGAGAGGATGCTGTTCAAAGCGGCAGCGCCTTGCTTTACGACGTTTTCGTTGGCGTGAGTGAGGCCGTCGTAGAGAGAACGCACGATGCGAGCAAAGACTTCGGTATCCAGCTCGATGATGGTGTCGGTGTGGTTCAGGCAGAGCACGTGGATGAGGTTGTAGTACTCGCGCAACATTTTAGGATATGCCTATTTGATAATACAGTTATAAGAAGGTAGAAGGTAGAAGGAAGAGGGAGGAAGAACGTACACTCAGTTCTCCGAAAGGAATGGAAAAGACTAATTGAAGGACGGCATCGAGGGCATTGGTGAGTGCTGGATCGCCATATAGAGAAAACACTCCAAAGACAACGTAATTGCCGCGCAGAGAGTTAGCGAGGATTTGCATGCACAGCCATATGCCCTTGTACTTGTCAGGATAGGGATCCTCTGGATCTGCCGGTGTGTACGCCAAAAGTCTGCCACCTTGAGCATTGTTGTGTGAGACAAGAAAGAAAGAACAGAACTAAATGAACAAAGATATACCAAAAACAAGCAAGTGGACAACAAACAATAAAGATAACGATAACAGTTCCAATAACAAACAACAAAGGTAAGCGTACCATAGGCACTAAGCAGTTTGCTGGTTTCGCGGAAGAGGAGGATGCCGTGAGGCGATGAAGGTTTGAAGGATATGCGTTCCGCTCGATTATTCACAAACTCTGAAAAAAACTTCAGCAAAGGAGAGGTAACGCTCGGAGTGTCGTAATAGACCTCTGCAGCCTGTATAAGTAGGGGCATGTGCTCTGGGTAACTGTTTGTTTTAAAAAATATGTAAGAAAAGCCAGAAGAAGGGAGAATAACAATCGAGAGTGCAAGTCAACAACATACATCCATTCGAACATGCAAGTGTAGGAACGACTGCAAGTGACAGCATTCATTATACCCAATAAATCTCTGAACAAGCCAATCAAAACTCTCTGGGAACGCAGCACACGTGTGTTAGCCTGCATTCTCAAAAAGGGGGGAAAAAAAGAAAGAAGAAGACACCAACCTTGCAGTCGCTCTGTCGGAATGCTTCCGCCGAATTAACGCTCATTAGAGAACGAGTAGTTTGTTTGAAGGGAAGCATGAACTCCTCGAATTTCATGATGTGAGTGTCGCTGAAGAGTAAACGTCCTAGGGTTGAATAAAAGGCTGTCCGATTGTGGACATTGTCGCCGTGATCCAGAAAAGGCAGATATTGACTCTGTTAAAAAGAAAATCACTGTTACGAGCAATTGAAGGAGAGACGATAAGAAGGGGAACTCACAGTGTGATGGGTCAATATTTCAGTGATAATGTCCATCTTGGATAAAAGTTTGCCGCTACTGTAACCTACAGCAAGATCGAAAAACAACTTCAACGTTCTATAAACAACACTCGAGTCTTCTCGCCAAAATTTAAGATTTGTAACTCTGCATTCATGTTAGACAAGAATGACGCAAATCAAACACAGAGAGAGAGAGAGAGAGAGAGAAAGACAGTGAAATGGAAAGGAAACGCACATCTTCGTAATGATAAAGTGCATTAAGCGAACGTTGTCGTTGATACCCAAACATTCAGCAAGTCGTAGGTACAACAAAGGAGAGGGCGAGTGCTCTCCGATGTAAATCCGCCTAAAGTTGAGCAAAAATGAGAGAAAAGCCCATTCCAGTCTTACATTACTGTCATCACCACCGCTCTGTGCGAGCCGACGATCGTGCAGCTGCATCAGCTGAAATACTCGTGCGGTCAGCTCTCCATCGATCGTGTCGTGAGTGTCCGAGTTGGCGCTGCCCAAACGACCCGCCACCATCGAGCCCATGATGTGTACGAGCCATGCTAATTGTCCTTCCAGAATGAAAACTTGCTCCACGTTTGATGGGCCTTTTGGATTTTGCTGTTGGTTTATCGTTTGTTTTGATTTTTGTTGAGCATAGAGAAAGCGAAATGAAACGCAGAGAGCGAAGAAGAAAACCTCATAGCTTTGGGCAATGGGATCGAAGCAAGCAACAAGAAACTCGCTCGTCTTAGCATAGTTACAGCGTCCCAATGGCGGCAGCGCTTCCAGCTGTGCTTGCAACGCATCCGCATCCAAAAGGGGGTCTTAACGCCCCAAGTGAGAACGCAACGAATGAAAAAAAAATGAAATTATCCATACCTTCATCATTACCACTCATGGTACTGGCACATTCCAAGCGCGAAGTAATATACGACTCTAAGATCTGAGGTCCATACACATCAAGCTGCGTTCTGACCTCTGGTTTTGAGTATTGGATGGAGGCCACCATGCGGGACCACAGGTTCAACAAATAGTAAACGCTGTTGGGAGCCCACTGCCAGGCTTTAATGGTGGTGACCGTAAACTTTGCGACTAGGTCCACCCATTGCTCATAACCCTCCGTCGCCACAATGTGGTTCAACTGATAGTTGGCCTTCAAACGAGCCAACAGACGAGAGAGCTCGTGATGGTTAGAGACGTGGTTTAATCCCGTTTGGTGCTGAAGAATGTCAGCGGTGCCTTGCAGGAACATGGCTAGATACTTGTTACGATCCTCATCCTCACTAAAGACAGAGCGTCGCACGGATACCAGCTGCACGAGACAGGCCATGGCCTCCGTGGATTGAGGTGGTTGGGAGGAGCAGTAGAGGGTGAAGAAGAGGCGAAGAGTGGCAGGATCTTGGATGATGCTGCGCCAGCTGATAGGAATTTGCACGGTAGCCATGTCCAAGGAGGACTCATCGGGAAGGCTACCAATAAAGTCAAAGGAAAGGCATTCCAGCGAGAGTTTGAGGGCCTCGTTTTTAACAGCTTCTTCTTGTGCAGCTTTTAATTGTTTATCAAGTGAGAAAAGCAGGTTAAAAAAAGAGGGGTGATCCCAAGAAAACAACAAGGAATTGAAGGGGTTATACCTTCTTCGATGACGGCAGACTTGCTTACAAGTTGTTGCAGCGTGGAGAGGCCGATTTGGAAGATGGTGCGAAGGCAGGTATCGCGAAAGGATATGCATACTTTCCGGTGTTGCGCCAACGATAAAAAGTAAAAACCTTTCTTTGGCTTGTTGGAGTGTTGATTGATTTCATTCACCAGTTGAGTAAATAGACGAAGGCCCATAATACAATGCGGCAATGAGGCCTATAACGATTGGAGTAACAGGCAACGTTACATGAATGCAAACGAATAAAATATATAAATGCAAAGTACCTGCAAGAACTTAGAAATGAGTTCCACAATCTTTTCGTGTTCAGTGTCATCGAACCAGGAAAGCTTTGTGATCAAACAGACCAATTTTATCAAGGATTTCAGAGTAAAGTCAGTGGTGTCCATTCCCCTTCCACTGAGAAAGCTCAACAAATAATTCCCTTTGCACAATAACGAGTGAGCAAAGACCGAACGTCGAGAGAAGGAAAGAGCAAAGGGAAGTGAGTGAGAAGCGAGAAGGGAGAGTGAGGTATAGGAGTGGAGTGAGAAGAGGGAATGAGCGAATGAGATGAGATGTGAGAGAAAGAGAGTAGAGAGAGAGAGAGAGAGAGAGAGAGAGAGCGAGAGAGCGAGAGAGAGAGAGAGAGAGAGAGAGAGAGAATAAGTACGTAGGTCCTGACGCATGCTCTTACTCAGGCTGTTCCAGTGCTCATTGACGATCTTGGTGAAGCACTGCGCAGCCAACAGCTGGGCGTAGGGAGAGGAGGAATTGTCCAGCACGTACTGGGCCTTGGAGAGGATCTCGATGCTGGAGGGCTCCAAGAAGGGCTCCAAGGCGCGCGTGGCCTCCTCCCTCTGCTGTGGGTTGGTGGCAGCGTAGAGCCTCTCACCGTACTCTTCCACTTGAGCGAGTTGTTGAGCGTTCATGGTGTTATTCTCTCTTCACTCCAACAAAAAAAAAAAACTCAACAACAAGATAATCAATCCTGCAGTGACTTTTCTTTCAGTCCAACCGAAAGAAAAAAAAATCAAGCAAAACACACAACCGCGCGGAGAGAAGAGCGAGAGGGTTTTTTTTTTTGTCTGTTATTTTTTTGTGTAGTATTTTTTTTTTTTTTTTCAGCGTTAGAAGAATAACCAGTGTCTTTGAAAGAAAGACCTCACACAAGATTTACACGCTTCAGTGATCTTGCACACACAGAGAGAGAGAGAAAAGAAGAAGAAGAAGAAGAGAGTCGCGTACACAATAAACAAAAGTTGGATCACAACAACAAGGCCTTGAACCACACACACAGAAGAAAAAAATGAAAGGGATTGGTAAGCGGGGGTCAAGCGCCACTTCCCTATTTTTCTGGTGTTTGCTTAGTGCGATAAAAAAAACTTTATATCGGTTTCGAAAAATTTCCAAGAAAATCAATTTAAAAATCCGAAAAAAGTCGACAAACCGGATAAATTATTGGCAAAAAACAATTTAGTGTAGAAATGTCGACAAACCGAATAAATTATTAGTAATCAACAATTTAGTGGCGAAATGTCGACAAACCAAAAAAATTATTGGCGAAATAAAGAAATTATCTCCACGAGTCGAAAAGTGAAGAAGAGAAGGAGGAGGCAGAAGAAAGTGATGCACAGGAGGTGTTTCGCCCAACCGAACAACAGCGACGAGGGAGTTTGGTTTGGTGTTGGCTCTTTTGCGTTTGTCGTTCGTTTTCGGTGTTTTTTGATGTCGTGCTTCAGGTCATCAAACTCTTCCTCCAAGCACTGGATGAAAAACTCTGGATCGGGAATCGCCGATGGGTCCGCTGTGGTTGTGGTTTGATTCAAAATAAACTTGTTCAGATAGAGCAGAGAAGTAAAGATAAGAGAAGGATGCAGAAGAAAGTAATGCACAGAAGGATCTTTCATCCAATCGAAAAAACAAACATACCTGTTAAGCCAAGGGTTACTTTGCCATCATAGCTGATGAAGGTAAAGACGGAGCCGACCACAGCTGGAACGTAGAACATCATCTTGTGCACTTTAGCTCCAAATAGGCTCATCGCCACCGAGGGGCCTATCACGTTAGTCATCATCATCGTGAACCGGCTGAACAGACTCATGACCAGACGTTCCATCAGGTGATGAGAAAGAAGAGTTCGGCCAACTACTTGGATGTAACGTAGGATGATGGGCACGGTAGAGCGTTTCAGTTGATCGGCTTGTTGCTTGCAGGTGCGAAGGATTTCAATGCGGTCGGAGAGATGAATGGGAAAGGAGAAGGGCACCACTGTCCATCTTTGCTTGCGGAGCAGAAAAAAACGAAGCAAAAGAAAGGGATAAGAGACAAGAAACAGAAGTGCTATGAGAAAAAACAAAAGACGAAGAATATAAGCGTACTGGTTAGCAAGCTCCACCATCTCTGAATCGAGTCGTCGCCGCCCCACAAATGACCGAATGTCCAACGGAAAGAATCCGCGCAACAGAATCGAAGTATCGGTGCCTCCTTTCTCTCCTCCTTCCTCCGTTGACAACATGACTGCTGGATCTTTCTTTGCCAAAAGATATCTCCTGATGGAACCTGTCAACAACACGAGCAATAGATCATTGATGGTGGTATTTGGCGTGTTGCTATCTAACGATGTCTCGTTCTTCATTCGTTTAAATTCGGTCAAAGGCAAGGCTTTAGTGCAAGCAACTCGTCGAGTGGTGCTGAGGTGATATGGAGTAGCGAGCTTCATTCTAGTGGGAGTATCGTTGGGAAAGAGAGGAAGGCATAGACACGTCCACAAACTGCACATCAGTTCTGTCCCTCTGTCCATCAGTTCCACCGGGAAGAAAACCAGTTTTCGCCACAAAGCAGAAGAAGATGGAGAAGGTCGTTGTTTTCGTTGTTTGTCTGTAGAAGGTGCAGAAGCAGCAGCAGCAGCAGAAGAAGAAGAACAAGCAGAAAAAGAAGAAGAAGAAGAAGAAGAAGAAGAAGAAGAAGAAGAACAAGAAGAAGAACAAGAAGAAGAAGAAGAAGAACAAGAAGAAGAACAAGAAGAACAAGAAGCAGAAGCAGAAGCAGAAGTAGAAGAGGCAGAAGAAGCGGAGAGAGGGGAGGAAGGAGGGTCCAACAGCTGAAAAAGAAGGTGGACTAAGCTGTTGCCATCCCCAATGGCATGGTGGATGCGCGCCACGCAAGCAAACGACTCCTCCTCGCCCTCCCCAGCAAAAAAGCCAGACAAGAAATGCACCTCCCAAACGGGTCGGCTAAAGTCCATCTGGCGCACGAGCATTGTTTCCACCAGGTGGTCCAAGGTTTGCGGGCTTCCCGGCAAAGGCAGCCGCGAGTAAAAGAGGTGTCTAGAGAGATCCATGTTGTCGACCTCTTCCCAGTAGCCACGGCCCTTCTCCAGGATGACTCGGGACCGGAAGCGAAGGTGTGGTAGGAAGACTACAAACAATAAAAGGAATAAGCAAAAAGAAGAAGGAGAAGAAGAAGAAGAAGAAGAAGTGGAAGAGAACCTTTGCGGACGCGTTCTTCAACGACGGAGCGAGGAGGGAGTGCGGAGCCGGCAGCGAATTGAAAGACGGCGTGAATGGTGGAGACGAAGCGAGGGTCCGAGAGCTCCATTTGGACGGTGCCTTGTCCGACCACTGTCATGGCCCGCCGACGTCGGCGACATCCTGTCCTTGCCGGCACGGTTGCGCTCGCGGTGTTGGCGGGGCCGTGCTTCCCATCTCCATTCTTTGCTGCTGCGGGTCTCTTCATCTTTCTGTTACCGTTTGTAACATTACGTCAAGATTTCCTTCTAGGGAGAAGGGTGATGTCACATACACAGCTGCTGACGTGTGCGTCAGGTTTTGAAGCTTGCGTCATTAAATTCCTTGTTAAGATGATCATGACGTAATGATGTAAATAAATGAATTATTTCTTTTTTTGGTCAATTTTTACTGTTACGCGAAACACAATTTGGGACTTGAAGCGGTGAAGACGAACATCAGGGAATGAACAAAAAGAAAGGAAGAGCAAAGCTGTTGCTTCGCTTTCCGGCCTCCTCCGGCTGGACTGACGTCCCGCTTTTTGTCGATGATGACCTCAGCATCATCGAGCTGAAAGAGCAAATCTTCTACGTAACGCTTTTTTTTTCTTTCTTTATAGCTTTGGCCAAACTCTAATTACTTTTTTTAAAAAAAAAAAACAGGAAACCGGGATAGAAGAGAACGAACAAGTTTTGTACCATGATAGACGCGCGCTGTTGAGCAGCAAAATGCTAAGCGACTACGCTCTCCCTCAAAAGGCCGTTATACGGGTGGAGAAAGGGCTGGCGGGTGGAGCGGAAAGCAAAAGAGAAAAGAAGAAGGAGGGAAGCTCCAAACAAAAACAGAAAGAAGGAAGTGAAGAAGGAAGTTCCTCCAAACAACCAAAGGAAGAAGGGGAGGCCGGAAGTTCCGCTGAACATAAGGAGCAAGGAAGAGACAGAGCCAGTTCCTCCAAACAAACAAAGGAGGAGGAAGAGGATGAGCCACGTAACTCTTGTTGTTGTTGTTATTGGACTGGACCGTTTTCCTTTTGTCCTTGTGGCTGTTGCTTGGAAGAAGGCTTTTGAGAAACCAAGTTGGCTTCAGAATAATACTGCAACATTTCATGGTGTTCAGCGCCTTTGCTTGTTCCTCTTTATCAGCGCAGCTCTTGCGAGAACGAAAGACAAGAGAGGAGAGATGTACGATGCAAGACGAGAGAACGAAAGAAAAGAGACCCGAGAGCGAAAATTGGGTTGCAAAGCAAAGACTCGGTCCTGGTGGGTAGAGGCAGCGACAGCACATGGTTGATTGGGCTGAGAGAGATAACACCTGCCTTCTCCTATTTCAAAACCATCGCGAGCCTTATCAAAGGGACGAGAGGCCTTTTCAGGGGTGTCGCTAAACTTGGAGGACAGCGCTTTCATCCTACAGAAACCAGCCATTGAAAGTGGACTGATGCATGCCTCGGCTCCGCCGGCCAACATCACGGAGAGAGGGCAATGTGCATTGGTGGGGTCTACAAAAAAAAAAAGAAAAAGAAAAAGAAAAAGAAATGCAACAAAGGGAGGACCCTGCTGATGCTTCCTCCTCTGCAATGAAGCTCCGGGCGGCTTGTCGCCACTGGCTGAGGCTCGGTGGGCATTGCAGCTTCGGCCCCGAGTGCAAGTTCAGGCATCCTGCCCCGGAGGAGCTCTCCCGGCTGCGTCAAGAGACCACCACAACGCCAACAACGACCGCAAAGACGGCCCAAACGACCGGTGGTGCCCTGCCAAAGAAGAGAAGAAAGAAGGTGAGGAACAAGAACAAGGCCAATTGTTTTCGGCGCTGGTTGATAGACACCTTTGGGCGCGAGCGGTTGCTGCAAGGTGCAGGCGTGCTGGAGGTAGCGGGAGGCAAGGGAGAGCTCTCCTTTCAGCTTGTAAACCTGAATGGGGTGAGCTGCACCGTCGTGGAGCCTCGTCCCCTCGAGCTGAAGCACTACCAGAGACGCCTTCTCTATGGCGTCTACCACCGCTGCGCTCCTCCCTTTAGAGCTTACCTGGACACGGAGGTGCCGCCCGTAAGTGCGGAGGAGGTTCAGCAGCCTGCTCACTTTCGGTTGTTCTTCGCAAGAGAGTTGTGGCAACAAACAACAGGAGAGGACGAAGGAAGAGCGAACGAGTTGAGGATGAAGAGTGCTTTGAAGGAAGCCAAATCGGTTTTGTGGACGGAGAAAGGGCTGGTTGCGAAGAAACAGGTGGAACAAGAAGGACGCTTGTTGGCGGAGGATGGCTATCGCTTTGTGAAGCAAAGAGACAACAGCAACAGTTCAACAGCAACGAACATACATACAACGACACGGACACAAAACGAAGAAGAAACCGAGGAGAAAGAAAACGACACCATTCAAATAAGAGAAGACAAGGACAACAACGACATCCAAAAGGAAGAAGAGGAAGAGGAAGAACATGCTAGCGAATCGTTCAGCAAAGAGGAGTTGGAAGAAGTGGAAAAGGCAAAGGAAACGTTGGACTGGAATAACTTCAGACGAGTCTTAGAAGAGTGCTCTGTGGTGGTCGGAATGCATCCTGACCAAGCCGCTGAGGCCATCGTGGACTTTGCTTTAGAGCAGTACGTTTGTTTTTTTGTTTTTGCTATTGTTTTTTGTTCTGTATCTTCATTTGTTTCTGCAGCTTCTTGTTCTATGCGTTGCCTATTCTAACGACAAAAAAAAAAAGCAACAAAGCCTTTGCCGTGGTTCCTTGTTGCACGTACTATCATCAGTTTCCTCACCGCCGATTGCCCAACGGCCAACCCGTGAAGAGCTATCAACAACTATTACAATACTTGCACGCAAAGGTTTGTTACCAAACCATGCCAACCAACAACAACCACCATCGTTCTCGTTATCTTATTCTCCAAAAACACACCTCCTATAGGACCCACAACGGATTCTCTTGACTGAAGTACCTTCACTCGATGGTAAAAATAAGGTCCTTTATTATGTTCCTTGAGAAGAAGAGAACGATGAAGAGATGAATGAGAACGTTGGACAACAGAACGAATGTTTTCGACGAAGACAAACAAAAAAAAGAACAAAAGACAAGACAAACAAAAAAAGAACAAAAAATGTAGATGCAGCCCCACCCAGAATCGAACTGAGGGCGCGAGAACCAGAACCTCGCATGTTACCAACTACACCATGGGGCTTCCGTTGAATGCGGCGTAACAACCAGGAAACATATCTTCACTTTGCATTCCAACAACAAAAGCAACAAAGAAGAGAGACACCAAGAAAGCGTTTGTTGCTCTGTTCTTCGCAAGTAAAAGTACGACTTTAATTTTTTAGGGAGAGGAGGTGGCCGCACGTTGTTGACGAGGAGAGGTGAGCTGCACCATCTTGCCGCCAGGAGAGAGGTACTCGGGGGGCTGTCCCTTGTTCTTCCGGGCGGAGCGTCGGCGTTGGCTGGGAGGGGTCAAGAAGCCATCATCCTCCTCCTCGGCGGACTCCTCCTTCTTGGCCTTTTCTTCCTTCTTGGCGGCGGCCTTCTCGCCCTTCTTGTTGGCGTTCTTTTGCTGCTTCTTCTTGCCTCCAGTGGTGGCAGCGGCAGCTGGCACGGGGGTGCCTCCGGTGTGCTCCTCGGCTCCGTATTGAGCACCGTCGTCGACGTCCATGCCCAGGAAGACCGCCTTCCTTTCCTTCTTGTTAGTCTGCTGCTCCTGCTCTTGCTGCTGCTGCTTCTTTGCGTTGTTATTCTGCTGTTGCTTCTTAGCGTTAGCAGTGTTGTTCTTCTTGGCAGCGGCGGTGGTGGCTTTCTTCTCGGAAGAAGGAGAGGTCTTCTTCTGGGCTTCGGCCTTCTTGGGGGTGGCAGGCGCGCTGTCATTGCTCTTCTTGGAGGCGGTGGCCTTCTTCTTGGCGGCAGCTTTCTTCGAGGGAGATGCAGCAACGGCTTGCTTCTTGGTGTTGCTGTTGCCCTTGGTGCTCTGCTTCTTGGAGGAGGAGGAGGAAGAGAAAAGGAGTCGCCAGAACAAAATGGTGAAGATCAGCAATACAAAGGAGATGAGGCCACTGAGGACGAGAATCTCGTGCTCGGGGGCGAGGTCCACCAAGCCGACGGCCTTGAAATAGGGAGTGTAGTGGTGGCGGTAGGGCAAGTACTCAGCCTTCAACTGAGCGAAGTAGGGCTGAAGCTGCTCCAACGCCCACTGGCCGTATTTTAGGCACTCATCCAAGTAAGGTTTCACTACTTCCATCTTTGTTTTTTGTGGTCGATTGAGTAGAGATTTTTGTGAGAACAAAAAAAACAAAGGGGGAACGCGAGACGAGAGAGAATCAGCGAGTGAGGCAAACAAAACAAAAAAGCGGGTAGTGTTAAGCAAGAGACGTACTTTTAAAATAATAAATAAATCAAAAAGAAAAAAGAGAGCGAGAGGACAAGCCAACGAGAAGGAGAGAAAAAAAAAGGGGGGGGAGCGGCGAAGCGGCGTGGGTCACTCTCCCTGGTTTTTTTTTCTTTTGGTTCCGCGCGTCAAAAAATCAGCAGCAAATACGAAGGAAAAAGGAAAAAGGAAGCGGTAGGAATATTTTCTGTCGACTGTAACGATGTCCGCTTTCGTCAGCGTTTGACCGAACGTGGAAAGTCGACACTTATTTTCAGTGTCGACATTAAAATTTGTCGACATAATGTATAACCATGTCGACACGTCTGAGGAAAGAGGAAAGAAAGAAAGAAAAATGAACGAGGGGAGCAAGGCGCTGGTGGAGGCCATTTGGGATGAGGCGCAAGGCAAGGTGCTCCCCGCGGTGGGGGCGCGGAAAAGAAAAATGCTGAAGAAGGGCATGCACATCCCCGCCAGCAAAGAAATAGCCAAAGGCATCACCTGCGTGCGTAGCGTGCCTTGGGCAACGTGGTCCGAGTGGCAGCAGGTCTACAGCGGACTTTTCGGCTCTGACGCTGAGCTCAAAGCGCTCTCCGTGAAACGGGTATGTGTGTGTTTTTTTTCCTTTGAGGGAGTGCACATGACTCATTTTTTTTTTGGATTCCTTTTGAAGATCCGAGCGTGGGGCAGTAGAGGAAAGGTTCCGGTGTCGGTGGAGGCTACCGCTAGTCTTGTAGAAATCCAACTCGTCGACACGTATGTTCTTCTTTCACAGTCTCTCTCTCTGTCTCTCTGTCTCTCTCTCTCTCTCTCTCTCTCTCTCTCTGCTCTCTCTGCTCTCTCTGCTCTCTCCGCTCTGTCCGTTCTCTCCCGCCTGCCCTCTGCTCCGCTGCTTTGCTGCTGCTCTCTACACTTCACGTTCGCTAAATGCAATGCAAATAACGTACTTTTAGCACTCCTGCCACTCGCTCCTCCAAAGAACTTCAGCTAATGTACTCCATGGCCCTAACCCGCTTCGTCAACGGCCTCGCGGACTCTGCCCAACGCGGCGCCTACGCCACCTCCGTCGGACAGATCGCCGCTCGGATGGGCCTACCGCAGCTGCTGGTAGACCTGCGCCACGGAGCCACTCACAGCCGCCTCCCCGCGTTGTCCATTCTGAGGTCGGCTGCATCAACGGCCTTGCATTGGTTGGACGAGCGCTATTGGCAACCGCAGCACCATCGCTTGGCTTGCTCTCGGCATAACCTTCGTGCCCTGTTGCAGAGCTTTCAATCCTTGAAGACCGAGATACAACACCTTCGATTGGTGCTGGAGTCAACTTCTGCTGCGACTTCTTCGTTGTCACGACAGAATGCGTTGTTGAAGGAGAAAAGCCGGGCGGCTAGAATGTGTTTGAAGACCATCATTTTGGCGACTACCACCCATAGAGTGAAGGATTATCTGGTTCCTACTCTGTTGGATGATGGTTTTCTTGTTCCACCTCCTTTGTACGTTCTTCTGCTTCCTTCTTCCGTCATCCCTTGAAGAAGATTCTAATGCTGGTATTATTAGAGCGGGACTCACAGTGGAGGCTGTGTTTCATACATTGACGCAACTGTGGGAAGCCGCATTACAGAGCTTCAATTCCTGTTGGCCTGACTTTGTTGCTATCCTATTCTTAGCTATTGTCAAGCGGCTTGCTGAGAAACGTTATGGTTTGTACTCTCTCTCTCTCTCTCTCTCTCTCTCTCTCTCTCTTTCTCTTTCGTCGTTTCTCTTTCGTTGTTTCTCTTTCTCTTTCTCTTTCTATCCCATTCCTTCTTCATTTGTTTGATACCCGGAAATTAACATGTATCAGATGACCAAGAAGAAGAATCAGAAGAGATGCCTCCAGAACAAGAAAAACAAGAAGAGTGGCGACTAAGCATGTTACATTCTTGGGTTCAGTTCCTTTTGGACAAGTCTTATTACCTTACCTCTCTGCAACAGTCCAACATTGCCCCATTTGCCATTCTTATCCAGTCTCTCCTACGGAATCCTATTGAACGGTACTCTACTCTTTCTCCTCCTCCTTTCTTCTCGCTCCTTTTCCTTTCTCTATCGTTGTCTTTTCTCTTTCTTATCCGTTTTTCCTTTTTTTCTCATTCTCTAAACAACAAACAGAAACGTAACTTTGGCCTATCAACTGGTTGGCTTTGTCCAAGATGAAACGATGCCAGTGCTTCGATCCAAAATCGACCGCATTTTATCTCTTCGCACAGACACACCCGCTCCTCCTTCCTTAGCTCCCCAACCAAAGCAAGATCTCGCAGCAGCGTTGCAAGCTTACGAGCGTCTCATCGGAGTCTCCTCCAAAAAAACAGCGAAAAAGAAACAAAAAACAGTAACGGAGAACAGCACGTCTTCGTCTTTTTCTTCTGCTTCTTCTTTCACTTCTGCTATTCCTTCAGATTCTTCTTCTTCAAGTGGGTGGCAACTGGCTAAACAGGTGTGGCACGACTCACCTTTGGGCATGTTGCCCGGACAAACCTTTCCCAAGCTGGACTTGCCTCCAGCTTTAGATGCAATGCACACAGGTACATACTTATCTCTCTTCTTCTTACTTCTTTCTCTTTACTTCTTTTTTTTTCCTTCGTTTAAAAATTGACAAACAAACCAAAAACAAATAATAACAGCTCGTTATTTGGAGCCAATACCACCTCCTCCAATAGTGGAGCATTACGAGCCACCTCCTGCCTTTGCAACCGGCCAAGAGCTCGCCAACGTTGTTGCCCCTTCCATCACAGAAGACCAACAGCAAGAACAACAAGAACAACCATCACCACAACAACAGCTGCTTCCTTCTTCGTCGCTTGCTGTTGATGAAGACGATATGTTGATAGTGACACCTATGGAGGCTGCATTGCTACCGCCATCGCAGGAAGCGGTTGACCTGGCTGCGCCGTCTCCTATCATCACCGAAGCAGCTGCCAATTCCTCACCCCACGTCGCTACAGCCGAGAAGCAAGAAGCAACATCAACGGCAACTCTGTTGTTCCCTCTGGAAGAACTCCTTTCTCTTTAGTTTCAACAAACACCAAAAAGGTAAAAAAACGGACCAACTTTTGATTTTTGATTGGTGGTTTGAAATTCGTTAGCAGATTGGATTGGATGAATTTAAAACGTGTGGATCGGTGTTTTCCTTTTTTTGCAGTAATGCGAAGCGATGGAAACTTGGAACAAGAAAGAAAAAAAAAAAACAATCGAAGAAGAGGCACAACAACGGACCGAAAAGGGATGAAAAGTAATGCGGGGCGAGGAATGATAATTGGATTATCCCTCCTCAGCATTACCGCCTGTCTTTACTTCTATTTCGCTCCTTCTGGTCCCCACCTTCAGCCGTCCTCCACCGACGAGAAAGAAGCAGAAGCGGTCGCGGCGAAAAAAGAAGGGGTTGTATCGTTTACCGGACCGCTGTTCCATATCTCATGGACAGACGGTGAGCGACTCTCCTCCAACGGGCTCTTTCGTGTGGTATCCGCCGCGGAAGATCACCGCGCCTTCCCTCCGCCAGAACAGCTCAAAGCTGGCCCTCGGCTTAGGACGTTTCCTGTGAATGGCACCAACGCGCAACCTGTCCACAAAAAGATCTTTCAGTTCCACGCTGTCATTCACGACAATGTCACGTTCGCCACCAAGTATTTCCTCTTCTCAAAGGTAGAGCTTTGGACCTACCCCTCGCCACCAATTGGCACCCAAGATAGCTTCTGGGTGGAAAAGGTACCTGCATTGCAGTGCTTCGCTCAACAACCCATGGGGTTTGCCTTCCGACACAACCATGGAGCCACCTGGATGGATTTTGTAATCCGTTGCATGTTTGACATGCCACCTGCCCTTGTTGAAGCTGCATTATGTCGTGAGACTGCTTCTTCTGCACCTATGGATGGGAGGAGAAGATGCAAACCAGCACATTTTGCTGTTCATGCTACGAAAGACGTTGCTCTATTTCCAGTGGAAGATGTTCTACACTTTCCTACGCTTTGGAGCCCATTACCAGTACTACCCTCAGCAAAGTTGTCAACCGCCACAGAACAAGAGACACCGGTCTTTCCTGAGGCTCCTTGGTACCACGCGCGAAACGAGCCATTGCCAATCGAGAGAGCGACAGGGGCCGAATCCCAAAACGTCACCGTTTGTGGTTTTGTGGTGAAGAAGTACAGCTGGACACCTGATGACGAGCTGTGGTTGCTGTGGATGTTGGACGTCATAGGAGTGGACCGCATATTCATCAACCTCTTCACAGGCCTGACCAAAGCAGGAGAGCTACCTTCGGCCGAAGAGCTTCGCGAGAGGTTAGCTAGGGATCACCCAGGACTGAAGTATCGGGTGGTATTGGTGGAGACTCAAGTGCCAGGAACGCACGAGACCCATGAGCACATGCTGCAAGCCATGAACTGGGATGCTTTCCTCCGGTGGCAAGGCTACTGCCAGTACGCGTTCTCCTTGGACACGGATGAGTTTCCTCAACTTTTCTCTTCGGTTCAACAGGATGCACCTCGGCGTGTGGATGCAAAGCGTTTCATCACCGAACATCGGAAAGAGTTGGAGGGACCGATGAATGAGGTGTTGATGCCCCGTTTGTTGGCATCGAGGGAGAGCCCAGCATGGGAGGAAGAACGTGCCCTTGGTCCTTTCCTTGCAAGTGCTGCGAGGTGGGAGGGCCGCTTCCCTCGTCTGGACCGCTTGCGGGAGAACTTTTGGGGCAAAAGCCTGTTTCGGGTGAGAGGCTCCATTGAACCTTATCTGCACTGCAACGAAAATGATGGGGAGTTTCCTCCGAGCGTGGCCAGAGAGGTGGCCCATATTCTTCACATCCGGGTGAAGCAGGGCATCTTTGACAGCAAAGAACGGCGTACCCCTCCTCTTGAAAGGTTTTTCTTCCGAAAGGAAACCAACTTTTGACCATAACGTCACCATTATATGTTCGGCCGCTGTTCGCTGCTATGAGCCTGGCTTGTAATGAGTCCCGCTATTTGATTTCGGATTGGAGATTTGAAAAAAATGATGATGTCATCACATCAATAAAAGGAAAAATGCGACGTAATTGGTAATTATCGGGTCATCTCGATTTCATTCTTCTTCTTTTTCCATTTCCCAACCGAGAAAATCAGAAGAAAGCGGCCAAGAAAATACGTTGCTCTTCCGTTGCGTTACCTCTTCTCTTTGACGACCACCGCCACGACTTCATACACCAGAGCTAACCCTTCGGATAACGATGGAGAAGACACGCCCTTGTACATACTGCTTTCTTCTGCTGCTGGCCTTCGCGACCCATTGTTTGCTGCTCGCTTCAGCCGCGACGTCTCCACCTGCAACAAACCCCGGCCGAGCAAAACGAGCCCTCATTATAGTCGACGTTCAAAACTGTTTTACCGCCAACGGCACGCTTGCCGTGCCCAACGGCAACGAGGTCATTCCCGTCATCAACGGCATTCGGAAGCGCCACGAAGACCGCTTTGAGGTCGTCATACTCTCGCAGGACTGGCATTGCAGCGACCACGTCTCCTTTGCCTCCCAACATGAAGGAAAGAAGGTGTTTGATACTGTAGAATTGAATTACGATGAAGAGGGACGCCTTTGCAAGGACAAAGACACGACAGTAAAACGCCAGGTTGGTTTAGCTTTTTCTTCTTGGTCGAATACGAGCTTCCATTTCCTCACAACTTTTATTCCTTTTAATAGAATGGCTATGCTGTAGACTGTGATGGGCCACCAGCTCATACACTCACGCAGGTCTTGTGGCCAGACCACTGCGTCATCGGCACGAAGGATGCTGATTTTCATCCACACCTCATTCAAAAGGTTCATATCCCTTCTCCTTGTGCTTGTTATAGTTTTTCTCGTTCTGCTTGTTCTCTTCTTCTCGCTCTTTCCTCTTTCTTCTTTCTTCTTGTTCTTCTCCTCCTCCTCCTTCAGCAGGACTTGACATTTTCGCTTTCAGGCTACCGATATAATCATCCAAAAGGGCAACAAGTGCCACATCGATTCCTACTCTGCGTTCTTCGACAACGGGGAGTTCACTTCCACTCCATTGCACAACATCCTCCAGCTGCGTGGTATCACCACTATCTACATCACCGGCCTGGCCACCGACTACTGCACCTATTATACAGCGGTGGATGCTATGCAACTCGGTTATAAGACCTTCTTCGTGTGGGATGCCACACGAGGCATTGCAAAGGACACCATGCAAGCGGCCAGAGAGGATATGTTGCGGAAAGGAGTCACGGTCATCAATGCTGCAGACGTAGAGAACACTTTTGTAGAGGGAACTCCACTCTCTTCTTATGGACATTGGCGGAAGGAATAATAAAAGAGACAACAACAAACTTTATGGATAAAGAAAAGCATTACCAAGAAAACAAAACAGAAAGAAGTTGTGTGGTTTATTAGAAGTTACTTACGGTGAGCCCGCCGGAAAGATCTCCGCGTAGGACAACCATGCTCCTCAGCCCACTTCAACACTTCTTTGTGTCTGTGTGATTTCGCCACACGCCACGTTTGCTCATCCCAAGGGCATCCGTTCTCTCTTGCCCACTTCAACACCTCTAGGTGGCCATTTGCTGCTGCCCCGCTGCATGTTAGCTCGTTCCAAGGACATCCTTTGTTCCTCAACCACTTCAACACTTGAAGTTGTCCGTAGGCAGCAGCTGCCCAACATGTTTCCTCTTGACATGCAAACACTCCATTCTTCCTCGCCCACTTCAGCACGTGCAACTGCCCTGTTTCTGCTGCAACTAGGCAAACAGAATAGGGCGTTAACGGACATCCATTCTCTTTCAACCACTCGAGAACTTCCACATGTCCGTTTAATGCAGCCTTGTCACACACTTGTGCATCCCATGGACAACCGTTCTCCCTCAACAGCTTGAGCACTTCTAAATGTCCTCCACTAGCTGCCATTTTGCTGCAATACACATCCAGCTCACAGCCTTCTTGCGCTAGGAGCCATTTCCAAACCTCGAGTTGTCCATGGTAAGCTGCCATTTGAAAAGTGAAGGAGTCGCAAGGGCATCCGTTCTCTCTTGCCCACTTGAGCACCTCCACATGCCCGTTAGTGGCAGCCAACGCGCATACATTCACATCGCAAGGGCAACCGTTGGTTCTTGCCCACATAAGCACTTCCAAATGACCTGCGCCTGCCGCCAACGAGCAGACCTCTTCGTCCCAAGGGCAGCCGTTCTCTCTCAACCACTTGAGCACCCCCAAGTGTCCGTTTTCAGCAGCACAAGCCGTGGTAGTGCTTTCCCAAGGGCAGCCGTTCTCTCTTGCCCACTTTAACATCTCCAAGTCGCCTCTGGCTGCTGCCCCGTCGCACGTCTTGTGGTCGCAAGGACAGCCGTTTGACCAAAGCCACTTGAGCACTTCAAAATGTCCGTTCCAAGCGGCTTTGCTGCACGTCTCCTCTGTCCAAGGACAGTCCACCTGGTCGTGAGCCCACTGGAGCACCTCCAGGCTACCTTGACTGGCGGCGATGGTGCAGGTGGATGCCTCCAACTTGTAACCGTTGAGCACAGCCCACTGAAGCAACGGCAGAGCGGAACACGCGGTCTTCGCTGCGAACTTGTGGCGCAAATGAGGAGGGCAGCAGCGGAACCACCGTCGACAGGTCCTTGCAGCGAAAGCTGCGGTGTTGTTTGGCAGCATTGTGAAAACATGAGAAATTATTTCGTCCGGGAGCACCTCTTCTGTCCAGCACCGTTCTTGCGGAAGCTCACAAGCGTTGTGCCGTCTTGTGTTGCTGGTTTCGCCATCGCAGTCGTCCTCGTGGTGGCCTGGCCTTTTCCTCTTCCGCATTTTGTGTTCTCTCTCTTTTGTCGACAAATAGTAGAAGTGCTCTCTCCCTCTCTCCCTCTCCCTCTCCCTCTGCTCTTTATCTTTCTCTCTCTCTCTCTCTCTCTGTCAATACAAAACAGCAATATAAACTGAGAAAAAATCACCAAAGGGCGTTACCGTCTCGCTAATAATGGGAAAAACTTTGTTCTTGTAACCACACCAACATGTACTTATTACGGCCAAGAACCGCAGCGTGGTACGTCCTATCATCCCAAGGACACCCATTCGCTCTGGCCCATTGCAATACGTCCAAATGGCCACCTGCCGCAGCTGAGGTGCAAGTGCTCTCATCCCAAGGGCACCCATTCTCTCTCGCCCATTGCAACACTTCTAAATGTCCACCAAAAGCGGCTGCCCTGCTGGTCTTCTTGTTCCAAGGACATCCTTGTTGCCGTAGCCACTGCAACACGTCCAAATGTCCCCCACCAGCAGCTGATTTGCAAGTTCTCGCGTTCCAAAAGCATCCATTCGCTCTGGCCCATTGCAATATGTCCAAATGTCCATACTGTGCAGCTTGATGGCAAGTCTCTTCGTTCCAAGGACATCCATTTGCTCTCGCCCACTTCAGGACCGCCAGGTGACCTCCTTCTGCTGCTAATGCACATGTTGCCTCCCCCCAAGTACAGCCATTCTCTCTCGCCCATTGCAACATTTCCAGATGACCACCAGCAGCTGCTCCATCACAGCACTCCCCCAAAGGACAGCCTTCCTCTTTTGCCCATTTTAACACCTCTAAGTGCCCGTTCATTGCAGCACAAAAAGAAGTCACAGTGCCCCAAGGACAGCCGTTCTCTCTCGCCCACTTCAATAACTCTAAGTCGCCTCTGGCTGCTGCAGCACGGCTAGTTCGTTCATCCCAGGGACATCCTTGTTCTCTCGCCCATTTCAGCACCTTCAAATGCCCGCCTGCAGCTGCCCAATAGCAAGTCCATTCGTCCCATGTGCAGCCGTTTCTACGAGCCCACTGCAGAACGTCCAAATGTCCCTCAGCAGCAGCTGCCTCGCAGGTGTTATCGTCCCACGGGCATCCCTGCGCACGAGCCCACTGCAGCACCTGGAGTTGACCCTGCGAAGCGGCCTCGATGCAGGTTATCTTGTCCATGGGGTAGTTGTTGTGCTCCACGGCCCAACGGAGCAAGGCGAGGCGACTGCATATGGTGCCAATGTGCAGCTTCTGGCGGAGGGGAGGATGACAGCAGTTGAACCACCGGCGACACGTTCTTGCGGCCACGGCCACCATGCCCTTGGGAAGAAGAGAGAAAATGTGGCACAGCAACTCGTCCGGAAGCAGCTCATTGATAAGCCCACAAGGGTCGTCTGTTCGCGTTCGCGGTCGCTTGTCCGGTGTCGATGTTTGGCTGCCGACATTGTTTTCTCCTTCCTCCATCGAGGAGACTTTGCGTCGCTGTCCTGAGCGTTTCATTCCACGGGGCAAGCGATGGGGCTTAAGGCACAGAAGGATGGAGTTCCTCTCTTATGAGAGTAAATAACAGGCAATTTCTTCGTGACGACATGATAAATTTACGATTATGTCGACATTTGATCGATCAGCAACACAATGTCGACAAAAATTTACCCGAAAAAGAAAAAGAAAAAGAAAAAGAAATCAAAAGAAGAAAACTTGAAAACAGCAAAGAACACTCCTTGGTTTGTCTCCTCTTCCTCTCTTTCTCTCTCTCTCTCTCTCTCTCTCTACTCGCTTTGTGTGCACACTCACAAACTAAAAATACAAAAAACAGCAGGAGCAAAAAAATAATAAAAAAATTGCATGGAGCATGACAGCCATGCAACGAAATCAACTTCAGCTGGGACCACCAGAGCAAGCCGTCACTCCGGAGGGGACCCCTCCAAGCAGCGCTTTGTTGGATCTGCTTCAGGAGACAAACTTCAAAAACGAAGGTCCGCCACCGAACGAAAACGCATCATCGACTACTTTGACCTGGCTGGCAGCCGTCTGAACGACGACGAGGACTACCGTGATGAAAGTGACTTCTCTGTTTCTCCCTTTCAGCAGCGACAACAGCAACAGAAATCACAAAGAGGCAAAGGTCGTTCTCCTCGCAGGCCTTCTTTGCTGCGTCTGTTGAAAGGTGGAGAGGAAGATGAAGAAGCAGAAGAAGAAGAAGACCACGATGAAGCCAAAGGAGGCGCAGGAAACAGCTTTCCTCTGCAGAGGTTCTTCAAGCGAAGCGGCAAAAGAAAGGCACGGAGTGGCCACTCCTCGCCTTCACCACCCCCGCCATTGACAAGCTCTCCACCCTCCGCCTCGCTTACACGCAAGAGAGGTAAAAGAGGAGGTCGGTTTCATAGGCTGGAGGAGGATCTCTCCGAAATAGAAGCCGAGGAGGAAGAGAGAGAACGAGGAAGAGAAAGGAAGCAACAGTCCCCTTCATCTTCTTCCACAGAGTTTAACATCAATGACGAAGTCGACAAAAAGGAAGAGGACAGCAGCGAAGACACAGAAGAAGAGCACCAACCACAAGAACAAAGCTGGTGGCGGTGGCAATGGCAGCTGCATTGGCGCTATGAGATAACCTACTTTCGAGTGCATCTCTTTTGCTTTGCCGCCTTGAGTCTCTTTGCTGGGTGGCTGCTCTGGCTGCTGGAACGAGGCAACCCCTTGCACAACAACAACGACCAGCCGTTGGGCTTCACGGAGGCCATTTTCACCGCCACCTCTGCCGTCTGTGTGGTGGGCCTCAATGTGGTGGACTTTGCTCGCTTCCGGCCTATTAGCCAGTTGGTCATCTATCTCTGCATGCTGTTGGGAGCGCCTGTCATGGAAAGCCTTTGGCCTGTGCTTGTCCGCAAGTGGAACATGGTAAGACGCGTGAGACAAGCATTGCATGAACAGGAGGAGATAAGGAAGGCCAAATTGGCAAAAGAGACGGCGAGAGAGATAGAAGCAGGAGGGGCGAGAGATTTGGAGAATGGAGGTAGACAAGTGGGGGAAAGAGAAGAACGGGAACGGAAAGAGGAAGGGGAGGAAGAAGGAACGATGTATTTGAGTCGGAGGACATCTAGCGTACTTTGTCGAGAGAAGAACAGTGTCAGCGGCTGGGTCGAGTATAGAGCTCTTGACAAGTTTAGTGATCTCTTCTTCCTCCCTTCTCTCTCTCTCTCTCTCTCTCTCTCTCCCTCTCTCTCTCGCATTTTATTTTCGTTGTACTAAAGCAACGCTCTCAAACAAACACGCAACTATAAGAGTTCTGTTGTGGGTGGGTCTCTATTTATTTGTGTTACACGTGAGCAGCTTTCTGGTTCTAGCTATCTACCTTCAATTGTCATCAGAGGCGCAACACATCCTCCACAAGAACGAAGAGAACTCTTGGTTCTGGGCATTTTTCCACAGCCTCGCCGCTCTGAGCAACGCCGGCTTCGCTCTGATGCCTCACAGCCTTGAACAAATGAACCACCTTTCTTTGGTGTTATTGGTATTGAGCGGGTTGACTCTTTTGGGAAACACTGCCTACCCCTGCGTGCTTCGTCTGATGCTTTGGCTACGGTATCGGTACCATCGTTCTCGTCGTAATCCAGAACGTTATCTCTACAGGTTTCTATTTATTTTTTGTTCTCTTTCTCCTTCTCCATAGTTTTTTCTGAAACAATGCACAAAAAACAAATATAGGTATCTTTTGCAACATCCTCGTCGCTGCATGACACATCTCTTCCCTCAAAAAGAAACCATGGTGCTGTTCTTCATTATCCTGGCCTTTACTTTCGTAGAATGGGGCAGCTTCGTCTTTTTGGACTGGAACGCAGCTGCTTTGGCCCATCTCTCTCCATCGCTTCGCCTTGTGAACGGCTTCGCTCAATCCGTCTTTACGAGGACGTCAGGTTTCAACAGCGTCGATATCGCTTTGTTGAGCCCTGGAATGCAGGTGCTTTACTTGGGACTCATGTACATCTCTGTCTATCCTTTTGCTCTTTCGCTGCGCAGCACTGCTGAGTTTTCAGGTTCCTAATCTTGTTCTTCCTTTCCTTCTTCCCATTCTTCCAATCTCCCTTCTGCCTCTGTCTTGTTGTCTTCTTCTTTCGTATTCTTTCACATCCTCATCTCTTCTATTCTTTTTCACACCGAACGATAACACGAACCAGGTAATCCACGCAAGGAGGACGAACACGCTCACGAACGCAAGAACGTGCTCTACCAAGCTAAACGCATGCTCATTTGGGACAGCAGCTGGCTATTCGTTCCCTGGCTCCTCATAACCATCTTCGAGACAGAAAAAATCGTCTCCCCCGCCACTATAGCTTCCTCCTCCACTCCAGCTCCTTTCACTATCTTTCGAATCCTGTTCGAAGTGGTGAGTGCTTATGGCTGCGTGGGTCTCTCTTTGGGCTTCCCTGGAGTCATTCACAGCTTTTGTGGAGTCTGGTCTCCATCCTCCAAGTGGATGCTCATCTTTGTCATGTTGATGGGACGACACAGAGGTTTACCTGATGATATCGACAAAGCCGCAAAGATTGTTCTTCCTGCCTCTTCAACTTCTGCCTCATCATCAGGCGATTCTTCTTCATTAGAACGCGAGTTGATGGAAGATGAGGAGGCGATGATGATGGAAGAGGGAAGACGAGGAGGACAAAGACCCTCACGACCCTCCCTCAGTGCTCTTCGTTCATTCGTTCTTTCCGGGGGAAGAAGAAAACAGCAGAAACGAAAGGAGCGCCAACACAGGGCGAAAGGGAAGCGGAGAGCATATCATCACGTTCGTTCCAGCTCGTTGCCGTCGCGGCGGGAGTGGATGGCTGCGCTGGAGCAGGAGGAGCACCTGTTGGACTCCTTGGGGTCCTCCTCGCCGGAGAGAAGACCCAGCCCTCGCACCGTTTCCTCCACCCTGCCTTCCTCCGCTCGCTTCTCCTTTGACCAATAGTTTCTATCGACTTTTCGCCATTTTTTTTTTTGCTTTTTGCAATTTTATTTATGCTTTTGGACGATAATTGTTTAGAATTTGAAAATTATTTAATACATCTTCGCAAATTAAGTAAATTTTAATAAATATAATTTACGAAAATCGACAAATTTCCGATAAAAGAAAGAAAGAAGAACGACCACGAAAAAGAGAGAACAGAGCAACGAAAAGTTTGGCTTGCGGTGGTAACTCTTTCTCTTTCGTGTTGTTACGTATTGTGGTAGCTGCTTATTTCCATTTATATATTATATAAACAACTCTTTTTTTAAAAAAACAACCAGACACAAAGTCTGTTTACTAGCCCTCCCAAGAAAGAAGATGGACGGCTCGGCTTCACCTTCTTCGTTTGTGGGTGGAGGAGAGGCCTCGCCGGACGTGGAGTATGAGGACTGGGCTGTGCTGGCCTCGGGCAATCATTTTGTGTCCTCGGGACCGCCCCTCGTGAAGGAAGGCTGGCTTACCAAACAAGGTTTGTGGCGCGTGCTCACTCGTCGTTTTTCTCCTCTTCTCTCTTTCTGCTTTCTTCTCTCTTCGAAGAAGTTAGAAGAAGAACAAGCACATCTCCTTACTCTTTTCGCTCTCTTCTTTCTGTTCTCCTCTGTTATGCTTCTCTTCTCTTCTCTCTTATTGTTTTTGCTCACGAGTACGATAATAGGTGCTTCATGGAAAACGTGGAGGGAGCGTTACTTTAAGATGTACGGCGATGGTTTTATATATTACTATCCCAACGACTCGGTTTGTATTTCCTTCTCTTTGTCTTCTCTCTTCTCTCTTCTCTCTTCTCTCTTCTTCTCTCTTCTCTCTTCTTCTCTCTTCTCTCTTCTCTCTTGGCGTTTCATTTTAACAAGAAAACCTAATGTTATTCCTTTCACTGTTTTTCCCAAAGTTGGGCGCAAGAAGTTTAGGCGAGCTCTGCCTTGTCCAAGCTTCCATTCGTTTTGAGAACAGCCTCTTCCGACGTGGACAGCATGGATGGGTGATCAGTGTGACGAAGCCAAAACCGCGCGACTATATTCTCTTTTCCAAGACAGCGGAGGAACGCGCTTCTTGGATCGAGTCCATCAACACCATCATTCACCGTCTTCCAAAGGAGCAACTGCAGCGACGAATGTTCTTTACAGATGAAGAAGAGGAGGAGGATGAAGAGGAAGCATTTGATGAAGATGGTGATGATGAAGAGGATAAGGAAGAAGGAGAGAATGGCGAGGAAGGAGAAGCGAAAAATAAGAAAGGACGAGCAAGGTTTAAAGATTTTGACTTTGGTTCGTGGTTGCATTCGTCGGATAATGTAAAGAATGACAAGGCAGCGGAAGCGAAGGAGAGAGAAAAGGAAGAGGAAGAAGATTATTCTGTGCCCGTAAGTTATTCTCTCTCTCTTCTCTCTCTCTTCTCTCTCTCTTCTCTCTCTCTCTCTCTCTCTTCTCTCTCTCTCTCTTCAATGTCTTTACTTGTCTCTTATTGTTCTGTTCTTGCTTCATTTATCTTTCTGTTCCTTACTAACTCCATTTTATTAAAACAGTGGCATTGGATGGACCATTGTGTAGGGTTAAGAGCCAACAACAAAAATGTTGCAGTGCTATGTTGTGTATCGGGCTACACTATATCCTCTTGCGAGTTGCACTTTAAAGGCAGGGATGAACTGCTTTTGAACAGTGCTTCTCCTTCCCCTTCGGCAACTTCTCTAACTACTCCTTCTACTTCCTTCAGTGACAATTCGTTATCTTACTCTCTTCCCCCTACATCTTCTTCTTCTACTCCTTCATCATCCGCTTCTCCTCCTTCCTCTTCTTCTTCTCTGTCCTATTCACTCTCTTCTGCTTCTTCTGTCACAGTTTCTGCCATAGCAACCACTTCAGGTTCCTCAACGACAATAGCTTCCTCCACCACCACCTCCACAACAACCACAACTGTTATAGCAACATCACCTCAGGTCATTGTGAAGTCAGAAACCTCTCAGCTTTTGTTTGCTGGGAAAGAGGCATGGGTCTTTGTGATTCCCCTGAAGGGAAGCAACAAAACCCTGGAGTTAGCTGCTGACACTCGCTTACAAATGGAAGCTTGGTGTCATTTCTTCACGGCGGCGAGCTCCAGTCGTCGAACGAGTGTTTCGTCGGAAGAGTCTCTAGCTTCTTCTTTGGCAACTATGAACAGTGGATTTCTTTGGGTGAAAAAGACATCGGGTCTGTGGGACCGGTTCTTTTGCATTAGCGACTATTCTCAGTTGGAGCGGTTTAAGATCAAGGACGTGGTACATCTCTCTCTCTCTCTCTCTCTCTCTCTCTCTCTCTCGCCGTTTCTCTGGTTGCTTATTTGTTGGCCTTGTTTTAATATCCTTTATTCTCACTTTGCGCTTTTCTTTTTTTCAAACATCAAAAAGAGAGGAGTGAAACTGAAAGACATTCTCCATTCTGAAACAATCTCTCTCGACCAATCTTCTTCCTCTAAGAAAGTTATTCCACTGATGAACAAAAGCCAATCCAAATCCAAGATCCTCTCTCAAGTTTGTCACGGCAACAAAGTTCTCAAGCTTTACTTCTCCAACAAATCTTCTTCCTCGTCATCCTCTTCCTCTTCTTCTGCTTCATTTGCAACTGCTTCTGTGGCAGCTTCGCGGGCCATATCTTTTGTGGTTCGAGACCAAGACCATCTCCTCTATTTGAGAGAGCTCATCATGTCGGCTGTTGACGATCTTCAACCTCCAACAACTAAAGCGAAAGAGAGCAACAGACAAGACTTGAAAAGTTCGATGCAAGCTTCCTTGCTAAAGATCAGCAGCCGTTTTCGTTACGGCAACAAGGAAGGTCAACAAGAGAAAACAAATGCAACCTCTCCTTCTTGTTCTCTGTCCTCATCGAAAGAAAAAGTGGTAATCTCTTCGCCAGAAGTAAGACAACGCAGACGGCAACAGCAGCAACAGAAAAGATTGATGCAAGAGCGAAAGAGAAGAAGAAGAAAGAGAACGAGAATGACGAATGTGTTGTTGTTGGAGTGCGATCTGCAGTCGGCCAGGTTTGAGGCTCTTCACTCGGAACATACGGAGCTAAGAAACTTGGCCAGGAATCTTAGGCAAAGAGGTGCCCAAGAAGCCAATGCAACATCATGTACCGCTCTCTGTCTCTCTCGCTCTTCTCTATTCTCTCATTTTGGTAGTTTCTCTTTCTCTCTTTTTTTTTTGCTAATGTTTGACTTCAACAGTTGGAGACTGGGATACCTCCAAAAAGGTCAACGATGGACATTTCCGCATTCTTAGGTCAGTTTGAACGTTTCGGCACTCAGTTTTTTATGTGCTTTGGTGGTATTCTTTTTCTTATTGTTTTAACTTCACAGTTTGGATGGAGGAGGTCTCCGAGCTATAATGGAAGCAGTTCTGCTAACCCGGCTGGTTCGTATCTTTCCTGATCTAATGGAGCGGATAGATCTCTTTGCTGGCGTTTCTGGCGGGTCCATAGTTGCTTCTGCTCTTGCTACAGGTACTTTTCTTCTCTCCTTCTCTTGCTCTTCCACTTCTATACGTTTCGTTTGTTCAACCTAGTAATTCCTGTCCTCTTTTGCCTCCTTTGCGCCATAAAAAGGCCACTCACCAGAGTACGTGGTGGAAATGTTCTACCTCTTTGGCCCCTTTGGCTTTAAACGCAAGGCCAGTACCGCCGGGCAATGGTTCAGCATCCGCCAGGCCAAGTTTGGCAATGAGGCCCTTGCCGCTGGTGGCGATGAGTTCTATCACAACCTCACCTTAAAGCAAGTTCCTCGTAACATCCTCATCACCTCCTTCTGCTTGGACAACGATGGCTTCGGAGGCAAACTTCGTTCCTGGGAGCCTCGCATCTATCACAACATTCCTCTGAAGAAGTTTCACTCTTCAACTTCCTTCCCTTCCACAAGGAAACACATTCCATTGGATCAAATGGATCCGTCCACGATGAACCCCGGAGATCTCTTGCTTTGGGATTGTGTGATGGCTTCGGCGGCGGCTCCCATCTTCTTTCCTTCCTTCAAGAAACATGTGGATGGGGCTTGCATGGTAAACAATCCGGCATTGACGGCGTTGACGACGGTTATTAGCGAGGAGGTTGTGGAGAAAAAGGATCTGGATAAAGTGCACATACTTTCGTTGGGCACTGGGAAGTTGTCGCAGTTTCTTGATGGTTTGTTTTTATTCATTTTTGTTGTTTGTGTTTCTCTCTCTCTCTCTCTCTCTCTCTCTTTCTGTCTTCATTTCTTTATATTATATTTTCCATCTTTTTTGTTGTGTTGTATCATTTATTTTAACAAAAACAAACAACAGGGTCAGAACACGATTGGGGAATGTTGCAATGGGGTCCTAAACTAGCCGAAGTCATCTTTGGTGCAGGACTTCTCCATCAGGAACGAATGGTGGAGATGCTCCTTGGCGATCGTTACCACCAACTCAATCCGTTTATGGAGAAGCCTTTAGCCATGGATGATCCGGCGTTACTTCCTGTGCTGGTAGAGATCGCAGACAACGTGGACCTGAGAAAGACGATCGAGTGGATTCGTGTCAACTTTTATGGAGAGGAGCCTAGAAGGCGACGAAGAGATTCTCTAAAAGAGAAAAAAGAACAGCAACCAAGCGGAAGGAAAGAAAATGGAGAAGTAGGAGAAGAAAGCGAGGACAGCGAATCAAGCGATAGTGATAGTGAAGGAGAAAAGGAGAATGATAAAATGAGAGGAGGAAGACTGGGAGGCATGGAGGAGCATCATAGATTGGTGCATGACAGGACGGCTTGGTATGGTTCTGCTATGACGTTGAATCAGTCGTGTGAATAAACAAAAAAAAAAAACACCAAAGAATCTTCTTCGTTCTTGGTTCTTCGTTGGCACCTCATTCGAGAACAAGGTAGCCTCCCTCTCAGGTACATTCCTACCAGAGACAGAGAGGGACAGAGAGACAGAGAGACAGAAAATACACACCTTTTCTTCTGCTCGTTGTTTCCTTTCCACCACTGCACATCTCACCTCTTCCTGATTATCTTTCCGGTGCCGAGTAACCAGTGTTGAACCCCATCACAAACGGATGCGGTGGCAAAGGCAGGACACCCTGCTCCTCACCATCCAATAATCTCTCTATCCTCTGCACTCTTCTCGGTTCCAACGAGCTGACTTGCGATTTCTGACTAAAAGTTTCCTTTATCAGCAATATGTCGACAATAATATGCGGATGATTATCTTTTAATAGATATGTCGACATAATATATCTCCATTTTAGGTACGAGAATTTAACCGGGTGGAATATATTCATTTATCCGAACGAAATAATATAATCGCTGTAATGCATTACCCGATAACAAAATAAAGTAAGCCCCAAGATAAACGAACGAACGACTCGACCATGGCCGGGCGCAGCGTAACCATTCTCCTGGGGCTCTGTGTATGTTTTTTCCTATGTGGCTCCTCTGCAGGTTGGTTTCTATTCTCTCTCTCTCTCTCTCTCTCTCTCTCTTTGCTTTCGTAATACTAAAAGATAGTTTGTGCTGAATAAAGCCATATTGGATTTGATTCTGGATCCTTTGTGTGGTGAAGGTTGCGTGGACGACGTGTTTTCCTCGTTGGAAGATGTATTTGGTATGTTGTTTTATTTTTTAAAAAAAAAATGGGAAGAACTTATGTAGGTCTTCTTGCAACAACAGAATATGCTTCAGGAGAAGTGGTGGAACAACTTACCTTAACGATTACAGAGGGAGTATTTGATTTGCCCCTGCTGCCTGATTATCCACTCACCATCATGTAACCTTACTTTCTCATTCTTCTTTCCTTCCTCCTTTTTTTTTTGAAATTCTGTCCTTCTCGCTTGGCTCACATTCACTCTCAGAGGAGACTTGGAAGATCTTTCCAAAGTCATCTTAACCATCCCTTCCGGCTCCTGCGGTTCCTTGGCTGCCAACCTGACTTTGCAAGGCTTAACGCTACAGTCGGCATGTTCTACTACAGCATTGGTTGTGGAAGCAGGCCTGACCTTAACCCTGGATAATGTTGCAATTGTGGAAGCCGTTGCAACCGCCGTTCAAGTCAATAACGGAGCGTTGCTCCTCACAAATAATCTCCTCTCAGATATTTTGGAACCTACTGGTACGTGTTCGCTTCTTGCTTCTTGCTAAACCTTCTTTATCTTCTTTTATGGTTACTCTTGTTCTCTATGTTTTCTTGTTCTTGTATTGTTCTTGTTCTTCTTCTTGTTCTTCTTCTTCTTCTTCTGCCTCTTTGTTCCGTGGTTGCGTCGTCTAACGTTAACTCGATGATTCAGTTGTGTTATCTGATGGCGCTCAGTGGATAAGCAGCGGTACTGTTGAAATCCTTAACACTGCAACGTCTGGAGATGGTAGGTTGCTTTTCGTCTTCTTACTTTGGTATCTATTCCACCGTTAAACAAAACAAAAAACAAAGCACACGCAGCACCCGCCATTCAACTTGGCAGTAATGCCTTTTGGCAAAGCAATGGCCCCGTTTCCTTTACAGGACTTTTAATCCCAGGTTTGTGTTTCTGTCACTCTACTCCCGTTGCATTAGTTGTTCTCTCCATTAACTCACTTTTCGTCTCTCTCTCTCTCTCTCTCTCTCTCTCTCTTATTCTTCCATGATATGTTGTAGCCCTCCGACTGAACATATCAGCAACCTGGAAACAACATGCTGCTGTTACATTCCAGGATAACGTCATTACAGACGCATCACGTTCTCTGGGTTAGTTAATCTACATGTATTCCTGCTTTCATTATTTTCGTATCTTTCTCTCTTGTCCTTTCTTTCGTTGTTTTCTATAGTCGTCTCCTTATTATTGCTTTCGTTTATAGTTCATCTCTCTGGGTCAACATGGCTCAGCTTGGCTCCAGTCGAACTTATCGATAACTCTGTTTCCGGTACCATCTATCTTCTCATTCTCCATTTGGTTCCTTGTTTTTACCATCTGCTTATTTCCTCATTTCTTTGCTCGCTTTCTTACGTTTCTTTCTCACTCAAACAACCATCACTCCTATAGTGGCGCACATTCTGCTTGACGCAGCCTCCCATCTAGTCTTTCACTATACCCTCTCTTTTCAACCTGAAGAAGGGTCCTCTGCTCTGTTCTCTTGCCACGACTCGACCGTTGTTTCTTCTCTCTTTGGCGTTGGGTCTGAAAAGAACAATTGCACAGTTGTACCGGACTTAGCTATAGCACAATGGAACCTCAATCCTGAACACCTTTTAGTCTTTGACAAGGATGGAAACAACAAGAGGATCGTTCTTTGGGAACCCAACGTAACCGAATCGTTCTACATTGGCTTTGTAGAGGCTCTAACAGAGTCGTTCAACATCTCCATTGGAACAAGCGACAACTTTCTTCCGGATGGCGTTTCGTTGCCACAGACGCTCATTCCAATAACACCCGGCCAGAACATCTTCCAACTTACCCTCGCTGTTCAAAACATCGTTCAATCTGCTTCGAACCAAATCCTCACGCTTTTGTTGGAACCGCTGGAGCTGCTTCTCCCAAAATACCTTCTCCAGTCCACGCTCTTCTCTTTGGATGTTCTGACTTCTTCTTCGGTGTTGCATTTGCCTTCTTCCACCGTTTTGTTCCCTTTCAACAATCCAGACTTTGTCTTTGTTCCAGCTCTCAATTCTTCTTCGTCTTCACCTAAAGAAATCTCGACCACTTCAGTACAAGCGTTCTTCCTCGAACTCTTCGAGGTGGAGAACAATGCCTCTTCTTCGTCTCATCTACAAGTCGTCCATTCGGTTTCTCTTTTCGATTTGAGTTGGAATTATTCTTCAACTGCTTCTTCATTTTCCTTCTCAACGCACGTAAACATTGGAGAGCACAACGACTCGACGACCACTCGCATAGAAGTTATCTTCACGACGGTTGAAGCGGGTTCACAAGTTGAGCTTCCCGATGACTCCCTGCTAAGCTTTGTGGAAGACAGCCTAAAATGGACTTTAGTTTTGGAGAATTGGCCGTTTGCCAACGAAGAAAACGTTTTGAAGCTACGAACGACTCTTCGAACGGGAGATGAAAAGTGGTTATCCGTTACTCAAGAGGATGAGGAGGAAGAAGAGGACAGGGAGAAAGAGTTTGTGTTGGAGGCAGCAAACAGCAAAGCATTCCTGAGAGTGTTGTCGATTTGTTGGACGGAAGAAGAGTTTGATAACGAAAAGCAAGTCGACGTGCAAGTGACACAATCCGACACGAAACACTCCGAAGTGGAAGTCGTCTTCACCTTTCCTACTTTCCAACAATCGCTTCGTTACGACCCTGACTTGTCCGTTTTGCTAGCCAACGATGAAGGAGCCGATGGGGAAGAAAATGATGAAAAGGACGATGGAGAGGAAGACGAAGTATTGTTGACTATCGTGTTGCCAATTGTGTTGGCGGTGGCTGTCGTGGTGGTCGTTGTGGTGAGCATTGCAGGAGTGATCGTGTTGCGAAGAAAGAACACAAAGATGATCAACAGGACCAACAAAGTCAACTTCGAGTTAACATCTCATCCATAAAAAACCTTCAACTGCAGTTTCTATTTGCACTGTTTGTTTGTATAAAAGCACCATTTAATTTTTAGCTCCTTTGTTACTTCTTTGTTTACTTTCTTTGTTTCTTTCTTCCACAACAACAAGATATCAGGAGACCAGGTATGTAACTCCTTCCATCTCCAAGGCCACCGAGCCGTACTATATATTGTTAATATTTAGGTGAATCCTTGGTCCGGGAGGCAATCTTTACATTCGTGTTTGCCTAATTGAATAAGTTCGGAAAAGAAGCCTAGAGCAGAGCCTGTAAAGCCATGTATCCCAGTGTTTGCTTGTTTGTGGGGCTTTGCTTGTTTGCTGCTTCGACTCTCTCCGGTACAATAGTTTTCAAAAAAAAATATAAAGCAAAGAGAGGAAAAACCACCACACACCAGAACTCCGGGTGCTCAGTTACTAACGCCTTGCTTCCCAACCACAGAGTTTATCGTTCCAGTACCAGCGGACTGTACCGCTTGCGACCTCAGCACGTACTTGGGTAACGTTTTTTTTTTTCTTTTGTCTTGCTTGCGTTACATCTCCTATATGTTATACCGTTATCCTTTACTTTTTTTTTTTTTTTTTTTTGCAAAAAAAAGAGGGTGTTGAGTCAGAAGCTTATCGCTTGGAACTTCCGCCAAACACGTATGAATGGACGATACCCACTCCCGGTTATTCAGCTCCTGTTACCATAGAGTACTCCTTTCTCCTTTTGTTCGTTCTCTTTACTTGTATGTTCACTGTTCAAACAAGAAAAACTGATGTTAACACTGCACCAACAGAGGCAAAGGAGCGCACCCAACGGACGTGAAGATCATAAACTGTCTGGGTTCTAGCATCCAAGCCAACCTCACATTGATAAACGTTTGGTTCCAAGGACCATGCACTGGGGTTCTTTTTGATATTGATGTGGGCTTTAACCTCTCCCTGCACAATGTCCATCTCCAAAACGAACAGGGAGGCGGCGTTGAAATGAACCAAGGGTGCTCGCTTCTCACGGACAACCTGGTGGTTACTCGACTCTTTGGCACTGCAGGTCTTTACCTCCCGTGTTATTGTACTGGTGCTTTGGTGTCTAACATCTTAGCTTTTTCCTCCAGTGTCATTGCATGAAGGAGCTGAGTGGATTAGTAACGGCGATGTTTGGATTGAAGATGTCTATTCGCCGGATCAAAGTATTTTTTTATTGTTCTTCCTTTGTTGTTTTTCCTCTTTCCTCTCATTCTCATTTTCATTCTCTTTCTCTTTCGTTGTTTCTCTTTCGCTTTCTCCTTCTCCTTCTCCTTCTCCATCTCCTTCTCCTTCTCCTTCTCCTTCTCCTTCTCCTTCTCCTTCTCCTTCTCCTTCTCTCCTTCTCCTTCTCCTTCTCCTTCTCCTTCTCCTTCTCCTTCTCCTTCTCCTTCTCCTTCTCCTTCTCCTTCTCCTTCTCCTTCTCCTTCTCCTTCTCTTTCTCCCAACACGCTTCTTCAGACAAAGGCGCAATCGACATGAGCTATGATACACAGTGGACAAGCAACGGTCCAGTTTACTTGATAAACGCAAAAGCAAGAGGTGAGTCGTTCTTTATCCTGTGTGCTCAAATCAAATGTTTGTAACAAACCTTTAAAAGCTGTAATGCTGACGGACAGCAGCTCATGGATGTCGTACGACAAGGTATTCTTTAAGAATGGCAATACCGGTATGTGTGCGCTGCGAAGATTTGTCTTTGGGTGTCCGTTTGTCCTCACAGCTTTCCAAACAACTAGCTGTGTGGCTTGAGCAGTCTTCATGGGAACATCATGACCTTGTAATGTTCTTCAACAATTCTGAGGTCAACTCCGATCCGCTTGGTAAGAGTGTTGAATACTTTTCTTTCGGTTTTTTTTTCCACAGCTGACAGAGTTTTCCGTTTCTCTTCATTCAGGTTGCATGTTTGAATCGCAATGGTACAGTAAGGGTGAAGTTCAGTTCATCGAAAATACATTCACCACTGGTTTGATATCATTTCTTTTCTTCTTCTTCTTCTTCTTCTTCTTCTTCTTCTTCTTCTTCTCCTTTTCCTTTGTCTTCCCTTTTTATTGCTTCATCCTTCTTACTTCTTCTTTTCCATAATCATTTGTACATCAGGTGCCTTTTTCCACTTGAAGGATTCCAGGGTCTCGTTTCTCTTCACCACTTACCTTCAACAAACAAACGTCCCTTTCGTCAACTGCACTAATGCCACCGTCATTGCCGCTTTTGACTGCCCCGAATGCCCGTGCAACATCGAAACGATACCGACCGTGGAATGGCAACCTAACCCGGTTCATCTAGTGGTTTATGACAAGAAAGGCAAAAAGAGAGCTGTCTTCTACGAAGCAGGAGACCAGCCATTCTTCCTTCACTTCAATTCTCCTCCCGCAAACACGTTTCAGCTGGGTGCAACTATAACAGGACTACCCATGGCAAGCAGAGACATTAATCTCCTTGAAAGAAACAAGCGTTCAGGTTGAACCCAACCAACAACCCGAGTTCGTGCTCTCCATTACGGACATCCCATCTTCTGCGTCATCATTTTACTTGTTGTTGCAACCTTCCCTAGACAGGGCGGCACCAAGCTATGCTCTTAATTCCTACAACTACATCACCGAAGTGACGGTCACAACACCCACCCATTTGTCCACTGCTATCATCCTCTTCCCAGAAGGCTCTCCCGACTTTGTCTTTGCGCCAACGGATGGAAACCAAGCAGAAGACATCTCGGCCACAGCCCTGCGGGCCTTCTTTTTGCGGCTGGTGGAAGTGGACTCTTCTGCTCAAAGCGTGGTGACCTCTGTCTCTCTGGTGGACATGCTTTGGGAGAGCGTGGTGGATCCTTCTTCCGGAGAGATCATCTTCTCTGCCAACTTCACGGTCCAGGAGGAGGAGGAGGAGGAGGAGGAGGGGCACCCTGTGGTCATGCAGGTGGTGTTCCAAGCGGTGGCAGGGGGAGAGGAAGTGGAACTTCCCAACGGTTCCCTGCTGGCTTTCCAGCAGGATGGCTTGAAGTGGACGCTGCTTTTGCAGGATTGGCCTTTTGTGCACGAAGACAACCTCTTGGAACTTCACACCATTCTTCGAACGGGAGAGGAGCAGTGGTTGAATGTGCAAGAAGTTCACAACGGAGAAGGAGAAGGAGAAGAAGAAAGAGAGTTTGTGTTGGAGGCGGAGAAGAGCCGAGCGGTGTTGCGAGTGTTGTCCATGGCCTGGACGGAGGAGGAGTTTGAAACCTCCAAGCAAGTGGGGGTGCGAGTGGAGCGATCGGAGGAAGCGGAAGCGGAGACGGAAGTGGTGTTCACCCTGCCTCACTTCCAACATTCTCTGCGATACGATCCTGATGTTTCTGTTTTGTTGACAGGGAGCGATGGAGGAGATGGGGAGGATGGAGAGGAGGAGGATGATGATGGGGATGAAATGGTGCTGGCCATTGTGCTGCCAGTGGTGTTGGGTGTGGTGGTCCTGGCGGCAGTCGTGGTAACAATAACAGTGGTTCTTGTGCAGAGAAAGCGGAACCAAAAGGTCATCAGACAAGGCAGAACTATAACCTTTTGAGCTGGAGAGGATTCGACCGTGTTTTTCCCTTTTTGCAATTGCTGCTTTTTAACAACGTCCAAACAAAACACTGGTCCATTGAAGTGTTGTTCTTTCGCTCCTTGTTGTTCTTGCACTCCTTCGCTCATAATGCGCTAGGCACCACCTGCAAAAAGTCAGTATTCTTCTCTGCGTTAACAATTTCCTTGAAGGCTTTACCAACACGCAGCATTTGTATATTGCCCAGCCACAAGCGGAATGAATTGCGTGGAAGCCAATGGGCTGCTTCCATCTCGCAAATAAACCCTAAACTGCAGATGCAGGTGCTGCAGCACGAAACTCTTGATTAACAAAAACGTCATTCGGCTTGCCCCACGAAACGGGACGAGTTTTATAGCGACGAGTCGGTTTGTTATTTTCAAACTTGCTTATTTTATTTGAAACAGAACAACACAGACCTACAGAATGTTTGGTGGCTTCTTTGGCGGTCCGCAACAACAACAAGGAGGAGGAATGTTTGGCGGGCCTCCGCAGCAACAACAAGGAGGAGGCATGTTCGGCGGTCCTCAGCAAGGAGGCATGTTCGGCGGCCCTCAGCAAGGAGGAGGAATGTACGGCGGCCCTGAACAACAACAGCAACAATATTACCAACAGCAGCAAGGAGGAATGTACGGCGGAGGACCTCAGCAAGGAGGCATGTACGGTGGTCCTCAACAAGGAGGCATGTACGGCGGTCCTCAGCAAGGCGGAATGTGGGCAGCTCCCGTGAGGTACCTTTTTGTTTCTTGTCCCTTCTGCTTTGGTTTTATTCTTAGCTAACGAACCAACCCTTCTCTCTCTGCCCACTATATAGCCAAGAAGTCGACTGTCCCAAATGCGACGGTAAAGGTGGATGGGGTCCCTTTGGAGCTTGCGAGCAGGACGACATACACCGCAAGGCCGATTGCCGTTGCTGCGAGGGTCGCGGCGTGTTGGACTACCCCGTGAAGAAGTGCAAAAAGTGCGACGGCAAGGGAGGAAAGGGAGCCTTTGGCCCCTGCGAGCAGGACGACGTCCACCGAAAGGGAGACTGTCCCTCCTGTAAAGGAAAAGGCTACGTGGCTTCTTCTCCACAACAACCACAACAGCAACAACAGCAAGGAGGCATGTACGGCGGTCCTCAACAAGGCGGAATGTACGGCGGTCCTCAGCAACAACAGCAACAACAATATTATCAACAACAGCAAGGAGGCTTCGGCTCGGGTGGAGGCTCTTGCACAACCACGTATGGTTTCAACGACTCTGTTTATGTTATCTCTTTCGCTTCTCTTCTCTTATTAACCGCTTGCTACCGCTATCAGTGTAACGACAACAACCACTTCCCGCTCGGGTCCGTTTGCGGAGAAGAAGGAAAGAAAGAAAGCGGGCGGCTCGCAAAAGTCACGGGACGGCTCGCAAAAGTCACGGGGAGGCAAGTGCCCCAAGTGCGACGGCAAGGGGGCGTGGGGCACGTTTGGCGCCTGCGAGCAAAGCTCCATCCATCGCAAGTGGGACTGCCCTTGTTGCGAGGGCAAGGGTTCGCTGGGTTACTCCGTGGTGCCCTGCAACACCTGCGGAGGGAAAGGAGGCAAGGGAACCTTCGGTCCTTGCGAAAAGACCGAGATCCATTACAAGGGTCCTTGCCCTGACTGCCGCGGCCGTTGTTATCTTGCTGGCTTTTAAAACAAAGTAAACATATTTGAAAAGTGAAATAACGTTCCTCTCTCTTCTCTTCGATTCTCTTCGATTCTCTTCTCTTCTCTTCGCTTCTCTTCTTTCTCGCGTTATGCCTGTAACAATTGTGTATCTTTGTTTTTGTTGTAACAAGCTTCAACAAAGTGATTAATGTCTTCGCGCAGCAAAGGAAGGAGCATCATCATAGTCATCATCAAAGTAGTCATCGTCGTCCGCATCATCCACCATGTCAGCCCATTGCATGGATCCTGATGCTGCGCTGCTACTCCCTCCAGCTCCTGAAGAAGAAGAAGAAGCAGGCCAAGAGGAGGTATCCTCATCGGCAACAAAGTATTCGTGTTGAATCCGTTTCGAAGTGAGTGCTTCTCTCTTTTTTGCGATTTGTTGTTCGTGTGTTGGTTGTTGCTCCTTCTTCTTTCTTCTTCTTCTCTTTTTCTTTTGCCCTGGGTCTTCAGTTGATGTTGTTTGTTGTTGAGAAGCAGGAGGAAGATCGTCAGAGGTGTAGAGAGGGTTAGGCACGTCGAGACTCGGATTGAATAAGAAACCACTTTTGGAGAGATCTCCTTCGGAAACGAAAGCTCCGTCCGACGAAACTATCTCATCTGTTGTGTGGCTTTAATGTTAATGTAATGGTTTGAGAAGCAGAGAAGAGAGAACAAGAAAAGAGAAAAGCAGAGAATGGACAGAAGCAAATGAACCGTTAGCGTGAATGACTTTCCGGCCGGCAAGGTCAAAAGAAACAGTAATTTTGCGTGCATTCTCTTCCTTCTTTTTTTTCATTTCTTCTTCTTTCTCTTTCATCCTCTTCTTCTCCTCTGCCGTTAACCATTTCGTAGAATCCACAGAGAAGTAGTCCTCATGATCGTCTAAGAGTAAAATAAAGAAAAGAATGTAAACGAATTAGTAAAAAGTGATGAAAGCAAAGAAATGTAGAAAGAGAAAGAAAGAAAAGAAAGAAGCAAAGAAGAATAACCATAAACGACTGTTCTGCGGGCACTATTTCGTTCATACTCCAACAACTCATCTTTACGCAATAATGCACGAGCCAAGCCTTCATCCATTTCGGTGGAGGCCTCCTCTGCTCGAGTCGTTTGTGGCGATCCTTTCTTCTTCTTGTCTTGTCGTTCTTCAGAGAAGACATGTGTGGGATTATCTACGTCCACTTCGTGGTGACAAAAGAAGCAAGGACCTGGTCCTTCTGTTTCGCATGTCACTCTACCGCACCAAAGACAATTCATGTATACTCCACACTTCAGTCCTTTATATTAGGCAAGGAAAGAATAAGATGAGTGAGTTCAAAAGAAGAAGAAGAAGAAGAAGAAGAAGAAAAAGAAGAAGAAGAAAAAGAAGAAGAACAAGAAGAAGAACAAGAAGAAGAACAAGAACAAGAACAAGAACAAGAACAAGAACAAGAACAAGAACAAGAACAAGAACAAGAACAAGAACAAGAACAAGAACAAGAACAAGAAAGAGAAAAGGAAGAAGGAAGGACATGAGAAAGGAGAAGATAGAACAAAGAAGAACAAGATCAAAAAGAGGTTAGAATACCGACCTTGACAGTCGCATATGCGTCTATTACGCCGCTGATTCCTCTTCTTCTGCTTCACAGCGGCCTTTTGCTGCTGCAACTGCGCCTGAGCCTGGGCCTGCGCCTCCTCCTGCTTCTTCTGCGCCTTGGCCTTGGCCTTCAGCGACATGAACCCGTCCTCTCCCAGCTCGGGCTTCTTGTACGCCTCGAACTCGGCGGTGGAGGCCTGCTCCACCACCCGTGCCTGAGAGCGGTCGTTGGCGAGGCGAAAGATGGCGGACGTCTTGACCCGCTTCTCCACAAAGTTCTCATAGAATTTTTTCACCGCTTTTCTTTCCCACCCTAAAACGCTCTTTTTTGTTCTGAAGTGAGCAGCAGCAGAAGAGAGAGAGAGAGAGAGAGAGAGAGAGAGAGAGAAACGAACCTCGACCCATTCGTGAACCTCTTGAGAGGTCTCCTTGGCGAAGAGATCTTGGACGAGGGCATCGACGTCTTCCAGGCCCATTAAATGTTTCAGGCGATTGGCCGTCCACAGCTCAAAGTCCTTTTGAGCGGCTGGCTGGATGTAGCGTTGTTGAGGGAGAGGGTTGTAGCGTGCCATGGGCCAGGTGTGTGTACGAACGGTGGTGTCTGTCTCCCTTACCTTTGTTCCTTTTCTTTCTTTCTTTCTTTCTTTCTTTCTTCTCTTTTCTTCTTCACTAAAGCATGTTTTGTGTCGACACATTGGGCTGACGTCATATCGTTTATGTGTAGACAACCGGCCTGACGTCATATTTTATGTGGACATAATGCTGACGTATGCGCCAATTTGTCGACAAATAAACCCTGCAGAAATGGTGCAACAAATGAGCACGCTAAGGAAAAAGTAAAGAAGAAAGGCGCAAAGAAAGAAAAGAAGAGAGCGACACCACCCTCCACGGCAACTCTTTCGGCACAGTGGTGAGAAAAAAAGAAAAATAATAAACCATGTACAAGGTTGGCAAGCGGTTCACTACACAAAAGCCTCCGGCGGGATGGGACAAAATCGCTCCCATCTTGGAAGAGATCGATCGCCAAATGGAAGATGGTATTTTTTTTTAATCCTCCTTCTAGAACCTCTCTTCTTTCCTTTCGATTACTTTCTTTCTTTTTCTGGCAACGGACAAGAGATTATACATTAACACACCTTATTTTTTTGATGTGTTGTTCCTCAAGCTGTGAATGAGTCTCATGAAGGCAAGCGTGTGAGAGAAACGCTGCATCCCATCCACAAGTACCACTTTTATCGCACTCGTTTCATCTACGAGGCGTACTACAAGAAGAAGGCCATCTCGCGTGAGCTCTACGAGTACTGCCTTCGCGAGAAGCTGGCCGATGCCAAACTGATCGCCAAATGGAAGAAGGTACGCCTCTATTTGTTTCTCGCTGTCATCGTTTTGCTCTTCGCGGTTGTGTCTTTTTTCCCTTGCTCGTTTATGTTTTGCTTTTTCATTTCTTCTCTGTGCTTCTGCGCTTTTTTGCTGCTTCTTTCTTCTTCACTGCTTTTTGGCTGCTTCTTTCTTCTCTTTCTTCGATCCTCTTCTCTTCTCATTTTTCTTTCCCTTTCTCTTCTTTTCTCCTGCCCGATGCTTACCTTTTTGTTTTACAAAACTTCAACCACAACAGCCAGGCTACAACAACCTATGCTCTCTGATGGCATTGGAGAAGAATCACTTTGGCTCGGTGTCTATCTGCAGGGTGCCACGCCACGAGCGAGGCAACAGAGAGATCGAGAACGTCAAAACGGGCTGTCGCGGTTGTGCTGGCTCTGAAGTCCCTTATGGATGGCACAGTGACCTCTTTCCTTTGCCGTATGTATTTTAGCACACACACTCTCTCTTCTCTCTCTCTCTCTCTCTCTGAATGGTTTAGGAACCAACCATTTGTTTCAATGAAGTGGGGAGAACAAAGGAAAAGAAACGAGCTCAGGAAAGAAAAGAAGTCGCACAGAAGCAGAAGAAAGAAGCTCTTCGCGGGATCGTTCAGATGAGGATGAAGAACAAAGTAACAATCGTGACTCCGAAGAAGAGGAAGAAGAGGAGCGAGATAGTCGAAAAGGCAAGAAACAACGAGAAAAAGAAGAAGCAGAAGAAGAAGAAGAAGAAGACGAGGACGAGGAGAAGGAAGAGGAAGAACAAGAGGATGATGAAAGGAATCAGAAAGAAGAAGACGAAAGAGAACGAAAGGAGAAGAGGAGAAGAAGCGGATGAATATGTGTCGACATTATTTTGGATTTATGATTGGCAATGAAATTTCTTAACCAATTATTTTTCAAAGCTTTCCACAAAAAAAAAAAGAAAGAAAAAAATGGAATACGGAGAAGACTTTGGGGTGGCCAAGGAGCTCAAGGCAGTGAAGGCAAAGCTCAAGGACTTGGAAGAGGAGAACGAGGAGCTGAGGCTTGAAGTGGAGAACCTCAGCGAGGAAAGCCGGAAGAGACGCGAGCAGGTCATCCGCGAGGGCCTCTTGGAGCTGAAAGACAGACTGGCAGGAGAGCAAAGAAGAAGAGCAGCTAGCAGCAGCGTTCGAAGAAGGGTGTTCAAGAAAGGAGGGAGAATATCTCTTCGACGAGAGCTGGAAGAAGAGGATGACACAGAAGAAGACGAAGAAGAAAAAAGGGAGCATGACCGCCAGTTTCAAGACAAACTCATCGAGGTGGTGATTGCCCTGAAGGGATCCCTCGAGGCAGCCCACGAGCAAGCCGCCCGCTACCGCGACCTCCTCGGCGAGTGCTTCACCGACATCGAGCGCCTCCTCCTCAAAGGGGAGAGTCGCAAGGAGCGCATCCGCACGCTGGAAGAGAGCCTGCAGAGGGTGCTCGCCGAGCGGCACACCTTTGGGCAGGAGGAACTGCAGGCCCAGCTGCGAGAGAAGGAGCGCACCATCGCCGAGCTCAGCAATGCCAACCGACGGTTGAGGCTGCAAATGGATCAGTGGGGCAGGTATGTGAGCGATAATGTGGCCGGCCTGCAGCAACAGGCGAAACAGTCGACAAGGCTGCAGAACTTTTTGCAGAGGGCTCAAGGTATGTTCTTCTTGTTCTTGTTCTTCTTGTTCTTCTGCTTCTTCTCCTTCTTTTTCTTTTTCTTTTTCTTCTTGTTCTTCTTCTTGTTCTTGCTGTGGTTCTTGTTCTTGTTCTTGTTCTTGTTCTTCTTCTTGTTCTTGTTCTTGTTCTTCTTCTTCTTCTTCTTCTTCTTCTTCTTCTTCTTCTTCTTCTTCTTCTTCTTCTTCTGCTTCTTTTTCTTCTTCGCTTCTGCTTGTCTCCGTTTATGCTCTCCCTTCTTCATCTTTGTATCTTGGTGTGGCTGAAAGGAGAAAACATAAAAACAAAACAAAAAAAAAAAGAAATGGCACAAACGGAAAAGAAAGCAAGGATGAAGCTGGAACGGGAGAGAGGAACGAAGGAAATCTACTGGCAGAGCGTGAAGGAGGACTTGGAAAAGGAAAAGGAGGAGAGCGACCGGATTGCTGCGGAATTGCGCCAGTCCCTTCAGACCAAGGAGCAGGAGCTGGAAGAGGAACGAAAGAGGAAAAGAGAGAAAAGTGTGGCTTCAAAACGATCGACAAACAACAAGAAAAGCTGGAAGCAAACCGAAGATTGGAGCGATGAAGGAGACGAGGAGGATGAGGAAGCGGACGAGGACTCATCGGCTTACGTTACCAAGCGGAGACGTCTATTTGGAGCCCCTCCACCAATCAACACACCCGGAACAAAGAGTGCTCCAGTGGTGGTTGACCTACTCGACTCGGACTGAGGATCCTCTCGCTATGTTGTTGTTTGTTTAACCATCATGTCGTCCCGATTAATATATCATGACGACACGTGAATCTCCACTTTTCGTCCTTTTTTCTTCGGATTTGGTGTCGATCAAAATTTTGAATGTTCTCGATTTTCTGTCAACTTTCCACCACTCGAACACGACGTGAGGGAGAGCAACGGCAAACCCCTCGACTCAGGACCCATAAAAAGAGCGCGTCTCCACGTCAAACAAAAAAAAAAACTACAATAACCCTCGACAACGTACAGGGGGGAAAGGCGGTAACGTTTTTGTTTTTGGTTTCGATATTTTTATTTAGGGAGAGAGGAGGAACGAGGTTACAAGGGAAAAAAAAAAAACAAAAAAAAAAGCGGAGGTAACCACCAAGATATAGATATATATATATATATTTTTTGGTGAGGTTACAGCTCCTTGGTTATCGCAAGGTCGCCGTACGTTGGCTACAGGTCTGTTTGCAAGGTACTATTATTTTTTCCCCCCTCTCCTGCGATAGGTGTAATGGTGCGCACATAGGAACATTTTCTTACCGTTTTCTTTGGCCGTTCAAAAAAAAAAATTATTTTTTGTTCTGTTTACCCCAAAACACTAAAGCTTCACAAAGGGGGCCTGCACGTAAAAACGGTCGCTTCAAAAGACAACGTTACCAAGGTAATCCCCTCCACTTCCCCCCCTTATCCTCATTACAACCAAGCACTCCATTTTTTTTTTTCGACTTTCCATGCTTTTGTTTCTGTTTTTTCTTTGTTGTTGTTGGTTTGACAAGTTTTTTTTTTGTTCTTGTTCTTGCAAAAACATAACCGTTTTTGTTTTGCGCTTTGCTTTGCTTTCGGTATAATTATTTGCCCCTCTCCTCCTCCTGCAAAACGTATTTTCTGTGAGTTGTTCATGTGTTTTCTTTCCATTCTTCTGACAAATGACTGACCGGACCGACCGGACCTTTTTCCTCTCTCTTTCTCTCTCTTCAGAGTAACCCTCCAAAAAAGGTAACCATAACCGGCGCCTTAAAAAAAAAAACAGTAGCAGCCGCGAACAGGGACAAAAAAAAAAGTAGCGTAACATTACGCCGCGACGCCTCCCCTCCCCCAACGAACTACGCGACGCGACGCCACGCCACGCCACGCGCTTGAGACCCACCCAACGTACGTGCACCCCCACGTCAAAAAATAAAATAAAAATAAAGAGGGGAAGGAGAGAAAGGGGAGGAGGTACGTTTTGATGTCACCACCGCGCGCGCGTTATGGTTTGATGTGTGTGTTTGTTACGTTTTTTTTTGATTTTATGGGTGTGGGGGTGGTGAGAGAGCTGGGAGAGAGAAAGGTGCAAAAAAACACCTTGCAGGAGGAACTGACGCCACAAAAAAAAAAAGAACCCCAGCAGTGTCATACGTCCATCGAGTTGAAAAAAAAAAAAAACCGGCGATCCGAACCTAACGGGATCGAGTAACTCCGCGAACAAAGCGTGCCACCAAAAGAACTGGAACTAGAGGTGATTTGTACGTTTCCCTCTCCTTCATTTTTTTTTTAAAAGAAAGGCGTCGGTGACCATCGGTTCGCCGCAGCCTGTGTTTCTCCTTGTTGTTTTTCTGTTCCTCCTTGGTTGTTTAATTGACTCTTTTAATTACCACCTTTCTCACGTAAGCCCTTTCGAGAAAAAGGTCGCCCATAAGTAACCCAGTAAAACACCACAGATAGCACAAGCTTCAACCAAGATGCGACTAAGCATGAGGTTAGATTCGAAACACAACAAACGTAGCGACAGCGGCAGCGATGGCGGAGGTGCAGCAGCAGCTGCGGCCGCTTCCTCCTCCGAGGAGGAGCGAGATCCAAAGCTGCTGGACTGCCTTTTGAGCGTGATCGAGGAGGAACGGAAACTCTTTCGAGTGAAGGAATGGAAACGAGGAGGAGCACAAAGTACGAGCAATAACCTGTTGCCAGCAGCAACCGTTTCACCTTCCTTCCGAAGGAAAAGGGTCAAGAAAGAAAGACCAGGACAGCCTGGAGCTGCTGCTGGGCTTCTGTATTACCGCTCGGCCTCTTCCTCCGGGGGAGATGATGAAGAGGATAGAGAGTCAATGAGTGAGGATGACATGGGAGGCCTTGTTGGTGGTGGTGGTTTGCACATGAGCGAGGATGAGAGCTTCCGACACATGATTAAGAAAGAACGAAGCAGAGCCACGCGACGAGCGGTTCCTGGAATGGCCGAGAACAGGCCCAGAAAAACATCAAAAGCGGCGATAGCGTCGGCAGCATATGAAGAAGAGGAAGAAGAGGAAGAGAAAGACGAAGACGAAGAAGAAGAAGAAGATGAAGAAGAATACGAAGGAGACTTTGACGAGCAGCAACACAAAACCATTACCAGGTCCTCACGAAAGAAAGAAGAGGACAAAACGTGGAGAGAGGACGAAGAACGAAGCAAGCAACGCAAGAAAAGAAAGACCCGAACGGCAACACCCATAATTGTCTCCGCTCTTTCCAAAGGCGTAACCTCCACCGGCACTGCCTACGCTTCCACTCCCGTAGGGCGTGGCGGTAGGAAAGGTGGCCGAGGTGGAGCTCCAGCCACAGGAAAGAAGAGAAAAGGAAGCAGCACTATCGCCAAAACTGGAACTGGCGTTGCTGTAGGGTTGGAAGGAGGCGACTCACATCTCGGTAGTTCCGGTGCAGCGGTTGGTGGAGCGAAGACGCGGACAGAGGAGGATGAGGAATGGACATTGGCGCAACGTGAGGAGCGACGAAGGGAGCTCAATCGATTGAGAGTACAGCGATGGAGAGCGAGGAAAAAGTTGGAGCGAGAAGAGGCGGAGCGAGCGAAAGCGCTCAAAGAACAGCAACAACAGCAACAGCAGCTTCACCTGCAACAGCAGCAACAGAAACCTCATCATCACCAACAATACCAACAAGCCTAAAAACAGAAGAACAAAAACTCAGTATCTGAGAACGAATTGCACCACGTACGTATCTCTCCTCTCTTTCCTCTCTTCGTTTATTCTCTAATTCGGTAACAACAAAAGGAATAATCAGAAGAGAGAGCAGAGGAAGATAGAAGGTAGCAAACAAACGCGGAGGAACTTTTTTTTTTGGAGCGTAACGGAAGGGAAACGATCGCAGTTGGTAGAGGCAGACAAGAGTGACTGCAACAACAACTACGTTCCTACAGAAAACAAAAAGCAAAGAGAAGGCATGAGCATAAGCGCAAGTTCTCTCTCTCTCTTTTCTCTCTTTATCTTTCTCTCTTTTCTCTCTGTTTAAACATCCCAAATTGAACTATATTATTTTTATTTCTTATTCTATATTACTATTATTATACATACTTTATTTTATTCCACCTTTTTTTTAATGTTAATGCGGAATAGCAGTCCACGTTTTCGCCACCGCTTTCGATATTGTCACAACATTTCTTTCATCCTCCTCTTCTTGTTGTTGAGGATGAAGCCGGGCCACGATCGCTTTCACCGTTTGCAGATGGGAACGCACGTTCCTCAACGCGGCCGACTTGACTTTTGTCATGGCATCCCCTTCGCTCTCTTCGCCCTCTTTACTTTCTTCTGGAGGGAGGAGAGGAAGCAAAGGAGCAAGGGAGGAACGAAGTTCTTGCATCGGAGCATGGATGTTCTTCGAAAGATAAGTTGCTGTTGCGACCAGTTGTTGCTTCGCGGAGGAAGAACCGGAAGAAGAAGCAAAGGAGAGCTCCATTTCCAGTTGCTCCAACTTTTGTTGCAGTTTGAGGAGAGTGCGCGTGGTGGCTGCTCGTAACTTCTCATCCGTCGAGGTAGACAACATTCGTTTGGCTCTATCCGGCGAAGCAACAACCGCAGGAACGGAAGAAGAGGAAGACGAAGGGGAAGCAGAAGCAGAAGAAGAGGGGGAAGCAGAGGATGAAGGAGGAGAAGAAGACAGAGAAGAAGGGTTTCGGCGAGTGTGGTGGTTGCCACCGCTGCCAGCAAGAATGACGGCCCCTCCTCTTGCTCCGCTGCTAACGTGCGGCCCCACGGTGTGTCTTCTCGCATAGGGCGGCGTCTTGCTTTCTTCTCTCTCTCTTTCCCTTTGCCTTGCTTCGCTTTCTTCTCCCGTTTGCTGAGGCGGTAACGATATGGAGCGAAGCAACGGTGCATTGGAGACAGGGGAAGAGGAAGGGGATCCACCCACCAACCGAATGGGTTGAGCTACCTGTTGGTGAGGTTGTTGTTGATGTTCTTCTTCGATGAGCTGACCGTAGGCCTCGTTGTGGAGAGAAGGAACGGAGGAGTAGATGGATTGAAACTCAGGGCGTTGGCCGCGATGGGAAGAAGAAGGAGAGGAGCTCGCTTGCTTGGTGGGGTGTGCGTTGGAGGAGGAGCCGATTTCCACCTCGAGAATGCCGTAGCTTTTTTGGTTGGTGGTGAGGGTGGTGGAGTAGATGGACTGGAAAGAGGCGTCCCTTCTTGATTTGGGTTGACGTTCATCCTCGTTGGAAGATGAAGAAGAGGAGGAGACCATGCCTAACGCGGCTCTTAGATTTTCTTCCAGTCTTGTGGTTTGAATTTTCCAGTCGGCAATGTCAGAGAGTAAGGACAGGACCAAGGCTCGGTCGGCCAGGAGAGGGGCAGCCCCATTGTTGTTGTGGTGTCGGTCCATCATCTTCTCTCTTTCTTTATATTTTTTTTTCGTTTATTGCTTTTAATTTGTTGTGTAATGCGTTACACATGCGCTCTTATTCTTGACATATTGAGCACTATATCAAACCACTTCCATAGCCATTCGTTTAACAGAACGCCAATCGTTTCTTTGAAACCAAGAACTTGCGTTCATCTTCTGCTTGTTGGCATTATTCGAAGTTGACTGCAGCACCCTGTTTGATGGTTCTGCCGTTCATCCGTTTCCTCACGACCACAGTCGTCGCTGTCACCACGACTGCCACCAGGACCACCACGCCCAACACCACCGGCAACACAATGGCCAGCAGCATTTCATCCTCATCCTCCTCCTCCTCCCCATCCTCCCCATCTCCTCCATCGCTCCCTGTCAACAAAACAGAAACATCGGGATCGTATCGCAGAGAATGGTGGAAGTGAGGCAGGGTGAACACCACTTCCGCTTCCGCTTCCGCTTCCTCCAATCGCTCCACTCGCACTCCCACTTGCTTTGATGTTTCAAACTCCTCCTCCGCCCAGGCCACAGACAACACTCGCAACAAGGCTCGGCTCTCCTCCGCCTCCAACACAAACTCTCTTTCTTCTTTTTCTCCTTCCCCTCCTCCTCCTCCTCCGCTGTGAACTTCTTGCACATTCAACCACTGCTCCTCTCCCGTTCGAAGAATGGTGTGAAGTTCCAAGAGGTTGTCTTCATGCACGAAAGGCCAATCCTGCAAAAGCAGCGTCCACTTCAAGCCATCCTCCTGGAAGGCAAGGAGGGAACCGTTGGGAAGTTCCACTTCCTCTCCCCCTGCCACCGCTTGGAACACCACCTGCATGACCACAGGGCGCTCCTCCTCCTCCTCCTCCTCCTCCTCCTCGACGGTGAAGTTGGCAGAGAAGATGATCTCTCCGGAAGAAGAATCCACCACGCTCTCCCAAAGCATGTCCACCAGGGAGACAGAGGTCACCACGGTTTGGGCAGAAGAGTCCACTTCCACCAGCTGCAAAAAGAAGGCCCGCAGGGCTGTGGCTGAGATGTCTTCTGCTTGCTTGCCTCCCGTGGGTGCAAAGATAAAGTCGGGAGAGCCTTCTGGGAAGAGGATGGCAGCGGTTGGCAAACGAACGGGAGGTGTGACCGCTACGTTCACCGCGTAGTTGTTGGATGTCAGGCTGTATGTTGGGTTGTATTCACTGGAAGGTCTGAGAACCAACTGAAACTCGGTTGTAGGTGATGCATCTGTTATGGCAACCACGAATTCTGGCGCTTTGGGCGAGTTTGGTTCAACGAGAATGCTCTGGTTCTTCACGAAGATGGACCCATCATCTCTATCAAGGCTCTCTGTCATAACGTCCAGCAGAAACGTGTTTGTGGGAAGAGGGTTGAAGTGAAGGAAGAATGGCTGCTCTCCTGCTTCGTAGAAGACCACCTTCTTCGTGCCCTTCTTGTCGGAGACCATCATGTGCTGTGGGTTACGTTGCCATTCGACGAGCGGAATGGGAATAAAGTTACAGTTTATGCAGCTGGAAGCGGAGCAGTCTGTTGGTGGGGCATAGACAGTACTGGAGAAGCATGCTAGTAAGCCTGGCGGGTTGGGCGTTTGCGGTAGGGAAGGCGTGTACAGAAAGCTTGCGTTTGAGTTTTGCAAGCGGATGTAGGCTCCTGTGTATAGAAGAAAAAGAGTTAACAATAAAAGCTAATGAAGAGGAGAAGAAGAAGAAGAAGAAGAAGAACAAGAAGAAGAAGAACAAGAATAAGAACAACAACAAAAACAAGAAGATGATGGCGATGACAAAGAAAATGAAGATGAAGAAGAAATACTAACCAGAGGAGATCGTGTTGTCATAGAACTCTATCAAACTTTTACTTCGCCACGTGGAGGACTGCACATCAACTGTGAAAAAAAACAAATAAGGACATCCTACAATTGCTTTACGGGCAATACAATTCTCACCAAGAAAGAGCTCAACGGCAGCTTCGTTGTGAAGAAACTTTACGAGTCCATTTTGCTCCCAAGTAGACGAACGATTAAGTGTTACGGCTGTTGTTGAAAGGATGGATAGTAAGACCCAACTCGTCTTTTCTAGAAAGCAAACAACAACAAGCGTACCATTGGAACAATTCTCAAAGCTTACTTCATTGCTGGATGCCCATGCGCTTCCATCATCGAGTAATACAGCTTTTGCCAAATGTGATTTAAAACAAAGAAAAAGTGCAAGTAATAAAGGAGAGAATGAACCAAGTACCATAAGGCTTGCAGTTGCGAAAATGAACGGGACCATTGCTCATCCAGAGGGAATTTTGTGAAACCCCGACTGCATAACTGTCTGTAAAGAGGCAAATGCATTCATGGAGGTCAAGCGAAGAGGTACGTAGGAAGAGAAGCGATGGTAGCGCTGAAGAAAAGCGAAAGAGGAGAACCAAGCCACCAAAATAAAAAAAAAAATAAAAGGAAGAAAGAGCAGAAAGCGAACCTGAACTGACGCTATCTTCTACATTAACAGCGCCATTGCTGACCCATGTCACTCCATTCAGTTTGACTATATATTTCATTTAGGAGAGAAGAGCGGAGAGGAAAAGAGGAGAGAGGAACGGATAAGCGAGAGAAACCTGCATTAGCGGACGTGCCGATGAAGATATCGTTCGTGACTAAGGAAGACCCTGCTTCCATAACAATGACCGCTCCATCTTCGTTTTGGAGGTGCACGTTATCCAGGGAGAGCGTCGAATGGCCATCGACGTGTAAGAGTGGTACCGGAACACAAGGTCCTTGCACCCAAACATTGTTCAAAGTGATATTGGCCATGATAGCGCCTGTGGAAAGACAACCCGTTATCATAACTTCCGTAGGCTCGTTTCCTGTTCCTCTTTGTTTTTTGTGTTTCGTCGTGGAGGTTAAAATCAGAAGAAGAACATTGGGAGAATGGCTTTTCGAAAGTTAACTGGATTGTAACTGGAGTTGGATAGTTGGCGACTGTCCATGCGTAGGCGCCCGGAGGCACCATCAAACGAACAGCATCGGTCAGACTCACTGGTATCGAAGTTTAATAAAGTGAACAGCTTCAAACAGGAAACGAAATAGAATAAGTCGATATAGAGGAAAAAATAATCGTACTTAAGAAGGTGTTGAGGTTACAGGCGGTACATTCTGACGGAACATTACGGATATCCTCTGTTGGGTATATAAGCGTCTCTTTCGTGAGTGGACACAACCACAAAAAAAAAAAAGAGAGAGATGATACAGCTCGCGCACACCAACCGCAACAAGTCCATGAAACCAAGCAGCAAAGCGCCCAAGCCAAGCATACTCTCCGCCGACAGGAGTGCATCCCTCTCTCCTTCGTTAACAAAAAGTTAATTTACAAAATGGCAGAGAGGTAACGGCTCGCCTTTACGCGCAATCTATCCTCACGGCAAATGAATGATGGCGTCGGCAAAAAATTCACTAAAAAACATATCGACGTCGGCAGGATTCGAACCTGCGCGGGCAGAGCCCAATTGATTTCTAGTCAATCACCTTAACCACTCGGTCACGACGTCCTGACGAGATTAATTGGTGTAAATGAGTAATGTTATCGCTGAAAATTGCACCGTTTTCTCTTGCTGTATTTTTTTGTTCGGCAACGCGATCTAGAGTCTCTTTGTGGCACCGAAGAACTGTTTGTCTCCTATGGAACGACTCCGCCGGTTCGTTGGTGCTGCTGCTGGTGGTGGTGGTGTAGCACCAAGCCAGAACGAAAGCACGCAACCCAGTGAATTGACCTCTCAGTCCATCGCAATGGTTTTTTTTGCTTTTTTCCTTTCTTTCTCTCTTTTTCTGCTGCATGTAACGCTTCTTTATTGCGAAGGAAAAAGAGGCCTTGAGCGAGAAAGAAAAGGAACTGCAGAAGAAAGGGGCCAACTACAAAGCGGCACTAAAGTACGAGAGGCAGTTCCGCAGCGAGAAGGACGACGACGGGTCGTTCTTTTTCGATGGTTACGCCATCCAAGAGGAGCTTGGCTTTGACACCTTTCAAGACGACTTCACGGACTATCCGGAGCATCAGAAAAGGTTTTTATATGTGTTCTCTTTTGTTTTTGTTGAAAATGAACTTATTTTTTTTTTTGTTTCAAAGGTACCCATTTCTTTGTAAGAAGTTGCAAGAGTTTGTCTCTGCACGAGCACGTCGGTTTTGTGGTGACGATGATGTATTGTCATTCGAGGTAATGCTGTCGTTCTTCTTCTTGTTCTTATTCTTATTCTTATTCTTCTTCTCCTTCTTGTTCTTCTTCTTGTTCTTCTTCTTCTTCTTCTTCTTGTCGTTTCCTTATCGATCTCCAATAAACATTTGAATGCAGCCACCAACGGAAACAGAACACATACCTGTCGAGAGCCCTGGCCCTCAACCCCACAATGGCACATGGGAACCTGTTAGGTAATGTAAAGAACCATGAGAGAAGACAGAACGACGGGTGGAGAGTAGCTGGGGCATTGTTTTAACCTTTTGTAACAAAACAAAGGGATGAGATGAACTTTGATGGGCATATGGGCAGCAATGAGATCAGTGATGCAGGCGTGTTGTATGCGTGGTCTTGCTGTGGCTCTGAAGATAAAGCATCTTCTCATTGTCCGTCGTTGGGGTGGTCTACTTTCTACGGTTGAAAAGACAGGCAAATAACCTAACATGAATACAATACAACGAATGCAGAATAAAACGATTGTTCATTCTTCTCTCTCATTATTCTCTCTCTCTCTCTCTCTCTCTCTCTCTCGTTTATTCTTCCTTTCTCACTTGTTCCTACTTTACTTGTTCCATCCGACTTCCTTCAGCTTCATTCGTTGCTCCGTCAGACAATGTTCCAATTGTTTGGGATCCGAGAGCCACACCTTATCCAACGCCTCCTCAAATTGTTCCTTTGGAACGCGATGCAGCTCCACCGAGTCCCCAACGCCATAGAGGTTCACAGCTGCCCAAAGACGGTTCACGTCGTCTGGAAGTGCGAGGCTCTCAGCCCATGTTCCGTTCTTGAAGAAGTGAATGGTTCTGTTGAAGGAGAACAGTTTGAGGTTTTTCTTGGATGCCTTTTGTGGTTGAGGAAGAGGATCGAGGTTGAGTAAAACGCCCAAGCGATCGCCTGCACCCCATGCGGTGGTCACTTCTCTTCGTATGTGTTTGCCATATTCATCCGTGCGACCTACGATAGTGTGCCTTTTGTTTGTTTTCGGACGAAGCGGAACCTAAGAATTCGCAGAAGCAGAAGCAGAAGCAGAAGCAGAAGCAGAAGCAGAAGCAGAAGCAGAAGCAGCAGAACAGCAACAACAAGAAGAACAAGAACACAGAACGTACTTACAACCAACAGCATTCCACCAAAACCAACTTCTGGCAATCTTGCTCTTCAAGTGGGCATGCAGCCTGCAATCCCAACTCTCATCAATGAGCCCCACGCCGAACAAATGGTTGCCCTCCTTGCCGCGTATGATGAACTCAAAGGCGTGCCTCCCCACGGCAAAGGAGGCTTGGCTGCGGATGGAGAGGTGGTTGGGAGGGCCTCCCCAACGGACCCTCCGTTGGGCGTTCTCCAGGAAGAGGTTCACGCCGAGCTCCGCCAGGCTGGGTCCATTGCACGAGAGGCCGATCCCTCCTCCCTCCTCGGCTGCCAGCAAGAGCTTGGCCCGGTCGGCATGGGAGAGGGTGATGTGCTTGGGGTCCCAGGGCATCCCCGCGTGCAGGGCATAGGTCCGTCTCCACTTCCCTTCTTCTGGTTCTTCTTCTTCTCCTTCTTCTTCTTCTTCTCCTTCCGGTTGCTCTATGCCGAGGTCCCGTTCGCAACGGCGACGCCAGGCGGGGTCCTCGTAGGCGGCTTGGTGGAAGAGCCTGCAGGTCAGCGCGGGGCCACGGAGGAGCTCACGCACGGGGATGAACTCCAGCACCAAGCACAGCACCTCGTAGGGCAAGTCCAGAAGGGCGAGCGAGGGCGGTGGAGGCGGTGGTTCGCTCGTCGGCATGTTCCTCTTTCTCTTTCTGCACCGATAAAACAATTCAAAAAGAAGGCCAATCAAAAATCAAAGATTTTGTATGGAAATTTTATAGAAATTACGGGATCGATCGAATTAGGATCTGATTTGTCGACATAATATTATGTACAAGTCGACATAAATAAGCACAGCAAAAGCAAGAGAAAGTGTGCGTGCGCTGTTGCCGTCCCTCCAGGGGCTGAAGTATCCCATCGTGGCTGCACCGATGGCGTTCATCTCTGGGGCAGAGCTGGCAGTTGCCGTCTCCCAAGCAGGCGGTCTTGGCTTCATCGCTGCTGGTAACCTTTTTTGTCATTTTTTTCGTTTGATCCCTCCCCATATATAAAATTGTGGTTATTGTTGTTCAGGTTACGATATGCTCAAACTGGAGGCTGAGTTGCGTCGTGCTCGTAGTCTGTTGTCCCTGGAGGAGGAACCTTCCACCCCACTTCCCGTAGGAGTGGGGCTGATCGCATGGACCTCTGCCAGGTCACCCAGTGAACGCCAGCAACTCCTCTCCAACATCCTCTCTCACCGTCCCTCTGCACTTTGGCTCTTTGCTCCTGAAGAAAGCGAAGAAGAAGAAGGAGGAGGAGGAGGCTTTCTTTCATGGGTCAACACCATCCACCAACTCTCCTCTTCTTCTTCTTCACCACCACCAGCGGTCTTTGCTCAAGTGGGAAGCGTGAAAGAAGCCCTGGAAGCGAGCGAAGCCGGGGTAGATGTCGTGGTGGCTCAAGGCCACGATGCCGGCGGTCACGGCCGCAAAGCTTCTGCTGGTCTCACTGCTCTTCTCCCTGAAGTTCGTGACGCCTTCTCCGCTCATCACCAACAAAAGAGCAAAGAAGAAGGAGCGAAAGGAAGAGGACCATTGTTGTGGGCCGCAGGAGGCATCATGGACGGAAGAGGGATAGCCGCAGCGATGGCATTGGGAGCGGATGGAGTGGTGTTGGGCACTCGCTTCCTGGTGGCGGAGGAGGCTCGCTTGCCACCGGCGCACAAAGAGGCTGTCCTCAAGGCAAAGGATGGAGGTAGGAATACCACCCGAACACGATTGTTTGATGAGTTGAGAAGCACGACTGGATGGCCAGCTGCATACGATGGAAGGGCTCTTCGCAACGAAATGGTGAGACAATGGGAAGAAGAAGGAGGAGAACCACAAAGCAACAAAGCAGAAAGGATGAAGGAAGAGTACAGAACAGCGGTGGAGGAGGGAGACTATGAAAGGGTTGTGGTTTGGGCTGGATGTGGAGTCGGACTGGCAAGAGAGGTCAAACCGGCCGCGGAAATCGTGGAAGAGTTGGTTCACGATTACAGAAACGTGGTACGAGAACTGCCAGAGAAGCTCTTCTGAAGGAAAAAAGGTACAGTTTGTGCTCGTTCTTATTGTACAGTGCACTCAAACAGGCAGACAAATCACTAAAGAGTTGTCCTTTGTCTCTTAGCAATGTGGAATTGGCGTAAGCTTCTACGAAGGAACAGACCATAATAGGGAGATGCAAACTCTGAGAACACGAAAGGTTGCAGCTGAACTGCTTGAATGACACAATCTGATGATTTGGACGATGCTGTAAAGAAGGCCAAATCAGCGAAGAGAAGTATTAGAGGAAGCAAAAGAGTGTGAAGTTAGGCGAAATAGTCTTCGACGAAAATGGAATGGTAAGTTTCAGAAAGGCTGGTCGGTCAGAAGGAGAAGACACGAACAAGGACAAGGAGAAACAAGGACATGAAAGATGCCAGAAGGAAGCTTTTCAATGGCTACACCAATAGAAAACTAGTCGTAAAAAGGGACACAGAACAACGAATAGAGAGCGAAGAGAGAGAGAGAGAGAGAGAGAGAGAGAGAGGAGAATGAGGGCACGAAGGGAAAGGAATGCAGGATTTTACTAGATGGCCAGAACCAACAGATTTTTTTTCTTAATCTTCTTGTTCTTCTTCTTCTTCTTCTTCTTCTTCATCCTTAAGAAGCGCCTCTTCCACAAACTTGGGCACCTCCAACAAAGCCGAACCACCCACCATGTAATAGATCTGATTGGCCTTTCGCAGCAAGATCTCGTACATCCTTTGGTCTATGGTGCCTCCTGTGTAGAAGCAGACCGTTTTCACCCGCTGCATTTGGCCTTGACGGTTCACCCTGGCTTCTGCTTGAATATGTTTGGCTGGATTCGGTTGCAGGGAGTAGAAGACGACCATCTCCACGAATTGTACGTTTAAACCTTCGCCTATCTTGGTATAGAGCCCAACGCCGATTCTTGCACCAGTTGATCCTTTTTGCTTTTTCTTTTTGTTGTTGTTGCTGACGTCCATTTGTTTGAAGCGCTCGACATCGTGATAGGTGTGAAGAGGAATGGCAATATCGGATCCAAGCGATTCTATCACTGCCGCTTGCTGCTTTTTCGTATTGACGAAGAGCAACACTTTAGCATTCCTTGTCAACATGGGCGTTTGTGCTCGAAACGCATTGTTGAGCAGTTGCGCCTCTTTGGTGGCAGCTGCTCCACTCTTTGTCTTCGAATTTGTTCGTTGTTTTTTGGTTTTGTTGAAATGTTTCTCCAACCAAAGAAGAGTGAGGGTCTTGAGGTCGTTGCGACCATGAGCTTCCACAACGGCCTGGCTGCTTTGTTGGCTCTGTTGAAAAAATAGCTCCGCCTCCATTAAAGACAGGACCAGGTCTCCGCGTCGTACAGCCTCTTCTAGTTGTTCTGGAGAGAGGTTCCCCACACGGCGCTCAAAGATTGCTTTGCGAATGGGATCATTGGCCACTTCCCTCGCTCTTTCATCGTCGTTGAGGACGTGTTCCTGCATGAATTGTTGCAATAGTTGCAGCTTGTTGCTATGTTCTTCCACTTTCTCCATGAGCAGCGGGATGTGATGGAGAAGAGCCTGTGCGGAAGACGAACAACCTTCCTTACGACGAATGTCGGCAAGCAAACGACGATACTCCTTTTTGGCAGAGGGGGAGAGCGAGGCAACCAATGGTGGAAGCTCTAAGGAAGGTTCTCGATGAACAGGAGAGGA